>CM036907.1:45907724-46199841 GCA_020800305.1 Porphyrio hochstetteri
TTGTGCATAGTTTATCCGTCTGGTTGTTGGCTATACTAATGTCCACAGCATCGCCTGGGCAAAACACTCAATACGGCTGCTCAATACCTTAAGTGTATAATCCATAGCACCGATGCTGAAGCTGGAGTTATATGACAGACAGACTTGGTCTTTGCAACCCATGAGCCTTATCCCAGTCCACTTCTGGAGGGAAAGGCTAGTAGCCATGTTTCCTCAAGTAGCCTGTTTCCTATCCGGCATATTATTTTTTTAAATTTTCTCTTAATTGTGGGAAAAAACCCTTGAAAAATACACATTGGCAAGCACAACTAAAAATATACTTTGATAACATTAAGAACAGAATGCCATGTAGTCCCTAGATTACACAGACAGACGTTGTTTATTCCAATCTCTGTCAAGCGTGGACTTTGCAGGACCCTGAAACCCACAGTCATGACCACCTTGATTTTCTGAGAGGACTCGCTCACGGCTCTGCCATCCGAGCATCTCCTTGTGGGGCTAACCAAGGCTGCCATCAGCAATCCCACCTCCCAGCCTGCCAAAGCCGCGCGGGACATCGTGTGCAATACAACCAAAACCAAGCGGATAAGAATAAATGATACATGCAGGAACCTCAAAAACACTGCAAAACAGATGCTTTTTCGTGCCAGTAACTCTTCCATAATCTGCTTCATGCAACTTTGATTCAGAGGAGAATTATTTTTAATAGAACAACTACAGAGGCACAAATGTCAGGTTTGGATGGAAAAGAGAGTCCACAGAAATAAGGTCACTGAAATGACAGACAGGCGATAACTCCGCCTGCAACTAAGCAGCACAGCAAGGGTGACTCCTGCACAGATGGAAACCTTTGCAGCGTTCAAGGCGGCAGGACCCATCGAACTAAAAAGCCGAAGAAATTCTGCGTAGAAGTCTTAGCTCTGACCTGGATTCCTTTCCTAGCCCCAGAAAAGTCGTAAGCTTTCTATCTTTAGTTTCCCCTTATTTCAAATGAGGGTAAGACTCTCCTCTGACTCTTCACAGACGCATAGGAAAAACAAGACGTAAGCTGCCTTCATGCATGCAACACAGGACGGCTTCTGAGACTAATAGATAAAAGGAAACGAGAGCAGCTATCAACACCAATACCACAGAGGATGGAAAACGAGAAATCAACAGGGCTTTGGCCACTGATTTTCACAAGGCCAGGTTTTCACCACAATTAACTTTGCACAGCAAGAGCAGCATCAAACCAACATCCACCAAACAACGCAATCTCTCTGCATTAGTCCTGTTATCACAATTCACTGCCAAATCTACCCAAGTTCAGAGCTAGCATCTTTGTGAAGCACAACACCAGCTGTGTACCCACGTAAGCATCTCCAAAAGACAAGAGCCTTCCATTCCCCACCACCACCATACCCTCAGAGCACAGAGGAGAAGAGGGTATGGAAGGGAGCGGAGAGGAAAGGGCCTGTGAGCCCCAAACAGGCTGAACAGAAAAGAAAACACAAGTGCAAAAGGACAGGGTGATAGTGCTTTCCATAGGAAAAAGAATAATTAGAAGCAGCAAGCATAAACCACAAATAATATAGAAGAATGAAATGGAGATCATGAGTCTGGGTGAGACATAAAGACAAAAAGGAAGGGTAAAAACCACAGCTCTCCTCTTCCAGGAGGCACCAAAGCCCCATCAGCTCTGCAGGGGCAAGATTTTCTAAAAACCCCACTTGCATGTGTGTGCACATGGAGATGTGCATGTTCACAGCTATGCAATGACACCACCCTCCCACATGCCTCACTTGGGCTATGTACTGCCAGAAGCACAATCCCACCACCTTCTGCACAGGCTGAGACCAAACCTGCTGTACTTGGGGAACCATCCCCAAAGTCCCTCTGCGGGGGACAGATGACTTTCTCTCTGAGAGGGGACTCCGGAGCCACCCAAAACCACCTCAGCAATCATAGAATTACAGAATCTCCTGAGTTGGAAGAGACCCATAAGGATCATCAAGTCCAACTCCCGGCTCCAAACAGGGCCAGCTAAGTCAGAGCATGTTACTGAGTGCATTGTCCAGACGCTTCTCAAACTCAGTCAAGCTTGGTGCTGTGACCACTTCCCTGGGGAGCCTGTTCCAGTGTCCAACCACCCACTCAGTAAAGAACCTCTTCCCAATACCCAACCTAAACCTCCCCTGTCACAGCTTCATGCCATTCCCTCGGGTTCTACCGCTGGTAATAATATAACAACCAGTAACAAAAAGCCAACTCCTTTTGGGCACTCAGACCTCAAGTTTTGCTTCTTGCATTGGTGGTTGTTGCATGTGGTGGCCACGATGAACAACGACAAAGCCTGAGCAGCCACAGTCTCAATCACAGTGTGGCTTACTCCATTCCTCAATTTTTTATCTCAGCTCAGCAGTAAATACCGCCTGCCCGGTCAGGTTAGCCAAGCCAGCTGACGGTGATGCAGGATTTTTGTCTCCCACACAACAAACATTTACTAGGACTTTCTATTTAGAGCAACCCCACATTGTAAACCTGTCTCCTCCCTTTGATAAGAGCCACATCACTAGATAGCATTAATCCCTGTCCCTTTCTCAACACAAGGAAACACAGCTTCATGGTCAGGGTAGATAAAATCACTGCTCCACGTAGATTTTATATTTCTTTATATATATATATTTTAGATATATATATATTTTTTTAAGTCTAATATAAGGCAGAAACACCCACAACGTCAGCCCCAAACAACACCACTGCCTCCTGAAGGTTGATGTGGAGGGTCTTGAGCCGTGTTAGTCCTCTTTGGTTCACACTGAATTTAATAGAGATACAATATTTTCAGCCTCTTTCTAGACTATGAAAAAGGCCTTTGGAGATGAATAAGAGTATCCTGTTCAATATTTCATGCAATGATTCCTCCAAAGGTGTAAACAGGAAAAATGCCTTGCCACTTAGCCAGAAAATGAGCCTCTGCCATCCCTTTCTTTTCTTGTGTTTACATGTTAAAAGTCATTTAGAAGGGGATCTGCCAGATGCCAAGGTCCAACTGAGACAGCACAGGTTGTTGGATGTCGAGATGAGGTCCCAAAACCAACCTGCCCAGGCAGATTTGAGGTGAGAGGAACCTCTCCCACCCCTCTCCCTTCTGCCTTACCAGGGGCCTGGCAGGCAGCCTCAGCAGGAGTTGGCATTTCAGAAAGATCTGCACTTCACCCTGAACATCTGGGCTCAGGCAAACAGCGAGGGTTTACTTACAGCAAAAACCACATCTCTAAGCATTCCCCTTACCACCCCCAAAAATCTGTATCTTTTGGGAAGACAAAATTAACCCATTGGGGCACCCGCCACACATGTTTTTACATGCACCTAAACGCAAGCTCCAACTTCCAGCATCCCACCAGCCCAACCGGGGCTTCTTGGGGAAGGAAGGCGCAAGCAGAGCCCTCTCTCTGCAAAAGCCATACTTCATTTCAGCTCCATCGCAAGCAAAAAACGCCGAGCGTATGTCACAACTATCAAATGGTCTTTTTAGCTAACTGACAACAGACGCCATTTGGAGTCAGCGTATTTTGATTACGGTGCATTGTTAGCAGGATTCAAGAGCCCGCTCGCTTCGCAGTGTTGTTCAACACCAAAATTAAATTGCAGTATAATTAGCTCCACTCCAGCTACACCTTTCCATCTGAATGGATGCGATACCTGCAAAGGCTGCGCTGGGTATAAAATGTGCTCCTGATTATAAAGCGTTTGCTTAATCTCAAGGGCACCGCCTTGTTTTTTAAGGCTCTCTGCAAGTCACGCACTCTGGTACGTGCTGCCCGTTATCTCCAGAAGGCTTAAAACTGGAATCCCTGTGATTCACATTTTCCAACCCTCATGGCCAAACCCTTCCGCAGATCAGCTCCTCCGCTTTCTACCATTTCACAACCAATGGAATCTGCAGGAGAGGCAGAGGGGCCGAGCGGCCTGGCTCTGCCAGCTGCATGCCAGCGAGCCGACGGCCACAAAGGAGGCCAAGCCCAGGCTGCGGGAGCTGGAGGATGTCAAGCTCCAGGGGTGGTTTGCCAGGCTGAGGTGGCCGTGGCTCCCCGACGCCTCCACTCGCTCATTGAGGGATGGCTTGTTAGCACGGCTGTCTGCCAGTCACCAAAAAAAGTTGGGCTGAGAGGTCTGTGTGGCCTCGCTGCACTCCCTGGGAGGTTTAGGAGTACCCAGTGGGACTTGCAGCAGCATAGGGCTAATGGCACAGCCCCACGTGGACCCATGCCTTGGGACGGACAGACCAGCCACCACCCCACAAACGCTTCCAGTAAACCCCACAGCTCTGTTCCTTCTATTGAAGTTACTGGTGGTGCTACTACTTACTCCATCCAGTGTTTAAGTTTATCCCCTCCCTCCTTTAAATACATTTTAAAAGTAGCAATTATGCGGAAGATAGGAGAAGGGACCAAAACCAAAGCACAAAGCCACCAGAAAAGCATCTCCTCGCCATCAGCCTTTCGATTCAGCATAGCACTTCCCCATGACAGCAAACAGAAATGTTTTGCTTTCTTTACACTACTTTC
Organism: Porphyrio hochstetteri; assembly: GCA_020800305.1. Taxonomy (NCBI): domain Eukaryota; kingdom Metazoa; phylum Chordata; class Aves; order Gruiformes; family Rallidae; genus Porphyrio; species Porphyrio hochstetteri. The sequence goes on from CM036907.1 coordinate 45,912,275, forward strand.
TTTAACCTATCCACACAGTGAAAGAATGAATTCTTAACATATCATTTATTACTGTTATTTATCTCCTATACCTTGCAATCACTATATGACATATAAATCAAGGTATTGACCCTACCTGATAAGAGAAAAGTAGGAAATCTCAGCTCCCAAGCAACTCATCGTCTTGTCCCAAAACCTCAGCGACAGACGTGGGAAGAGCATCTGCAGCTCCCCTCCTGCCTCGTGCCATCAGCGGAGCGGGGCTCTCCACCTCTGCCCTTCCACCATCGCTGCATCAGTCCCACACAAAGGATGTCTCAAACACTTGTCGCTGAGGACCAAACTGGGAGTCGATGCATGCCACATGCATTTAAGAACGAAATTAATCCTCCCTGCACTGACTGGTCATCTGTATCTCCTCACTCTGGCTTTAAGTAAAAATAATATGAAAAAAGAGACCCCTCACAGGGGTTATATGAATGCAGCAACGTGCAGTTGTACGTACAATACTTTTTTGACAAAGCCGTGCCAAAAAGCACTGCCACGGGCCTCACGGATATGGGAAAAGCACAACGACACTCCCTTAGTAAGTGGAAGCCACGCTAGTAAAACAGGTTTGTGCAACAGGGAGGAGGGCGAGGAGCCTCCTGGGGTAACCAGGCTGGAAATCCCTGGGCAACAAGGGGCAAAAGAGGGAGCAGCTTGAGCTCGGCAGCCACATTACCTCCAGTGTACATGGGCAGCATGCTACGAGCATCTCTTCCCGAGCATCCGTGCCAACACAGGGCACATTGTCATGAACGTCCCCAAAAACAGCAGCCAGAACGCTGGAGCTGCCTGCCATCAACTCGCCCGTGTGCTTGCAAGGCTTCTCTCCTCATCACCATCACCTTCCCACCACAGTGATGCCTAGTGGCATCACTCAGCTGCAGAGCCCCTGCTTGTGTCAAGCACTGCCCAAAAAGCCTGTGTGAACACGAGCAAAGGAGAGAGCCAAGCTGTGACTTTAAATGACCTCACAGTGACACAGCTGTACCCATCACCAAAACACAGCCGTGACCGGGACGTAGCAGCAGAGCCACTCTTCCCCGCAACACTCCACAGCATGCAAGAGAATTTTTATAACTTACAAGCCACAGGGACACATCCCTCATCCAAAAACCTGGCCAACTCTATCTACACAAAGTACTTCCATGGCACAGGGGCCAGTGGAGTCGCTCAGGCCAGGGCCACTGCAGTGTGGCGCATGCCTGCGCCTGTACGTGGAGGAGCCCAAGGGTCCTCTGCGCTGGCTCGAGCCTAAAAGCAAAGTGCCACCTACTAAGTCAGCTTCCATGTCCTCCCAGAAGGGCTCCTAGCAAGGGGCTGGCTATGGTTAATACTTTGGTCGCTGGATTAAGCCACATCTCAGCGAGAAGCCACCACGCACATGAGAGCTCACACCTCGGGTTGCTGCCGAGCATCAGAAAGCAAGTGATAACCTACTTGAGACCGAGTACATCTCTGCACACCCCACTCTCATGCAATGAGTAGTAAGTATATGGACAGACATGTGAGGGGTCGAGACTTTCACGGCCAGGGGTAAACCACAGCTTGGGCTGACAGAGTTTGCCCCAGTTTGGGGCAGGGTGAAACACAGAGGAGACAAAAGTCTGCGTGTGCCGAGCTTCAGACATCCATTTCTATCTTTCCTATTTGCACAGGCGGCTGTAGCCCCGCACCCCGGCAAACGGGATGGACAAAGCTGTGGAGTTTTTAATCTGCTCTTGCCCTCTCCTCCTGAGAGCTACACAGCCTTAAATTGAGCTATTTAAAGTCTCCAGTGATGGTCTCACCTTCTCGGTAACAACAAAACTGGACAAAAACCTAAAGACCAAATGAATGAAAAGAAAATTACAAGGTAAAGTTTGCGTTCCCTGAACATGTGCCAGCTTCAAGAATCTTAGATTACATCGATGCAGCTTTCCAAATTTTAAATACAATAATTTTCTGTATTAAGGGCCCAGTAACCCTAATGGAGGCATAATTAGGCATTGATGCCATGCCCGCACGAGAGAAGCTTGAAAAACTTAAATAAACTGTGAATGGCAGGATTAATACCGCGGCTTTTCATTTTGTACAGCTGTTTGAATACAGTGCGCTGCCTGTGATGGCATCAGCTGTTGCTTTACTCTGGGGCAGTAATTCTGAAGTTAAAATAGGCAGTTCTTTTAAGCAAATGAAGAATTACCCCTCTTATTGTGGGCCTGTTTATTTCAGCAAAGATGGTCTGGATGCTTATTTGCTTTATATTAAAAAAAAAAAAAAAGAAAAAGCCAAACTGCAAATAAAATTAGCTGGCCAAATTCAAAGCCTGGCAACACTAATAAGAGTATTTTAATTTACTGCGACAGCCCTTCAGGACAGAGGAGTAAGTAATGCCGTTTTGGAGATCATCTGCACAAGTGGGAATATCATATAGATGCCTGGAGAGTCCTTGAGAAAATAGCTCACCTCGGCCCTGATTGAAGAGGAAAGACAATACTTTGGTGAAATGGAATTCTGTATTTCTAGGAAAGGCTCCAATAGCAAATTGCTTACTAATGAAAGAAGCCTTGTAAATTTTATTATGAATGGAAGGGGCAACTGCAAGCGTGTGACACGGCGCTACATTTGCACATGCAGCTTAGCCAGTACAAGGTAAATAAATAGGTTACTTATAAGCTCTAGAAGACACCTAAAAATACCTCTAACAGAAACTTGAGCTTAGTGAACTTCAAGAAAGAACATAAAACAGCTCCCAAAACTCTCTCACCATTATTTTTTTCACCAGGTAAATTAGTTCTCCTATGAGTTAATTTTCAGTCTTGCTTTTATGGTTGGAAGTATCAGCTGATATAAATTAATCTAGATTTCCTCGCTGTCTTTATAAACGGGCTTAACAGTGGACATGGAAGAAGCTTTCTACACAGGGAGCATGTCAGGAGAGCAAACCAAAATTATGAGGTTACCGCGTGGAGAACTGATAAAGGGGGAGCCTAACGCTATATTCACCTGGGAAACACCACCCCAAAGCCACAGCCTCCCCCTCTCCAGGACGGGGTGCAGGCAGCCCTCCCCTTGCCTTGCAGCCTGGCTGAGCCCTCAGCCACGCCACCTCGGCCGAATCCAGCCCCAAATCCCTGGCACTGCAGAGTTTTCCAATTCTTTTTGAAAAAGCATCGCTCTGGAGCTGCAGGAGTGAGGGGAGGGTGCAGAGCCAGCCAGCTCTCGGCAGCCCCAGACAGGGCGATGACGAACGCCGGTGGTTAAGTGCCGCTGCAGAGATGAATATGCCTAATGAAAAGCTTACCTAAAGCTCACGGGGAGGCCGTGCCCGGCCGGCCGAACCTCTCCAGAGCGACGGGCACGAGGCCGCCAGGACGCTCAGGAAAGACGAATTAACTAAAAGTTAATGTGGATGTTCTCATTCAAAAGAAAAGTGGCCTACTCCAAAGGGGATTAGGCTAAAGTGAACTAAGGCCACTTTACTTCTGAATGAGAGCATCCACACAATAGTGCAATGCACTTTAACTAATGCACTTTAATTTTACACCCAATCAATTTGTCTTACCTCTCCTGAGTGTCCTTGTGTGGACAAACCCAGAGATTCATTGAGTTTTGAGGCCAGGCGGGAACCATTAGATCAACCCATCTCACTCCCCGCGTGTTATGGGCCATTGCCTTTCACAGTTATCCCTTTATTGATCCCCAAAACTCATGGATGACTAACATATAACTTCCTACGGGGCAGGGAAGGGAGGGGGGGAAAATAGTTTCTTCAATTAGGTGCCTGGCTTAGATTCCAGGAACCCTTGCAAAACAAGAAACCACTTGCAAAACAAGAAGCCACCATGACTTTCAGCAGCCTGTCCCGACGCTGGCAAAAGTAAGAACGGCCAAATTTGGGCTCAAATCCTTTTCCTTCCATCCTACCATCCACACACCCCGCAAGTTAGTAAGGAAAGGGCAGTCTCCGGATCATAACTTTTAAAACTTTTTTCTTTTTTAAATTGCAAACAGGCCTGTTGCTTTCAGGGTTGTTTCTTCTCCAATTCACCTTGCTAAAGTTTAAAGTTATGTCTACCGAAAAATCTCAAACTGCCCTTTCCCAAATCCAGCAACACTCAGAAACCATTCGCTGCCCGCACTATCGCCTTTGCTACGCACAATGACCCACGTCAGCCTGAAATCTCCACCTCGCTCTTCACCTCTTCCATATACATGTCCAAAAATGAATATACAAAGCCTTGACAGCAACAACCAGCACAGCAACTCAAGGCATCAAGGCTGCGGTGGCGATGGGGACACCCCCACCATGCCAGCAGCTCCTTCACTAACAGATGCCAGACCCCCATCACCACTGCAGAGGGGCTCAAGCTATCCAGATATCTCACCTACATTAAAAAAAGAAGTCCCAAGAACGCCGGTCTACAGAGATACTGCTCTCACTTATGCTCTGAGGCTGGGTTACATCTCTTATGTTTTTACTTCCCCCTTTTGAAGGTAGTAAAAGGGAAAAGGCAACCACAGCAAGCACGCCAAAGAGCTGAACCAACAGCTGGCAAGTTGTCTGAAGTCACATTACAGAGTATCAGCGACGGGTTAGATACGAGGCCGTTAAGCGGGGACAAGAAATACACTCAAACAAGGCCAATCACAAAATACATGGGTCTCTTAGGGTTACCCTCTCCAAATATTGCTGAGACTACGGGGAAAAAACCCAAATATAAACAGTAATTTCCAAGTTTGCTGCGCGAGTTGAAACCTACTCCAAGCAAGCGAGCATCAGGAGAGGGAGGTAACCCACTGAGGACTCCAGGTGACACTGCAGCACACCCCGGTTGCTTCTTCTCCCGCACAACCCGCACTGGGAAACAATTCCAGAAAGCTTCAAAGCTTTCAACTACCGGTTCGAAACAACCCTCCTCTTCATTTTCTTAAATGTGTTTAGATTACACAAGATAGCTCCTAACTTGTATCCTCATGTGACCAAGAAAACCAACAACCCCAAACACAGAAATGCAAAACAACAATGAAAAGCATTCTCTAATTTAAAGAAGCTGTGCTGGATTTTCACTGCTTTTTAAAGCAGTATTTATCAGCGTGACCTACACTTACTCATTTTGATTGAGTGCAATATAATCTGATTTATTTTTTTTTCCTTTTTAAGTGCTAACATTGCCCACTCCGGGCTGCAGTAACCCTTCTGCGTGCCGATCCCATTGCCTTTATTGCTACCTGCGGACGAGCAGACAGGGAAGACTCAAACCCTCAGCCATAAAAGTTAAACTTCAGGTAAAACTCATTTTTTTCACAACTTCCTTGCAAACCTCCAAGTCACCCCGAAATAACAACCTGCAAAGATTCTGCGAGCTCCCGCTTACAGGCATGCCTCAGGATATGCTCACAAAGGTTTAGGATGAGTTTCAGGGTTACCTGGGGTTTAAACTCAGCTGTCAGCCTTGATACTGAAAGGGACACAAAGAAATAAGGAGACTAACGTATCCTTTGGAACAGAAGGTAACTTCAGTTTGGAAAACTTTATATGGCCTGAGCACGCAACTTAAGGAAGGCAGCAAATATTAAACCCGGCTGTAAGGATGGCTACTTTTGGGCTCTTGAATTAATTCTTTAAAAGCCCAAAATAACAAAACGCAACAAAGGTTCTTCAATTGAAATAAAGCAATAAATTAAAGAAAATATACCTAATCTTGTATCTCTTTAATATGTTTACTTGCTTAAGGAAACGGAAAGCAAAGTAAACCTTATTTTGCTAATACAATTTCAGCTTCAGTGTTTCAGATGAAAACAGCTCCAGAATATAAAATAACTTGCTCTATCTTTACATTAAACAATTCGCCAAACTCGGGCATCACAGTAACAGCTCCTACGTACCACAGGGAAAAAGAAAGCGACCCCAAACCAAAGAAAAAAAAGGAGTCAGTGGCCCAAGGTGGCATAACATAAGAGGAAGAAAATTAGATTTTGAGTCTTTAAAACATTATTTTATTGATCATCCTCAGAGTCCTACTTTGTCCTAACTCTTATTGTGCAGAAACAAACTGTACTTTGCACGCTCTGCACATATTCTGATGCTGTTCCTCCAATATCGGAGTACGTATACTGAAGGCTGAAATACTCTCAGTTCCACTCCAATTAAAACCATACATGGCTTGAAAATACCTATGAAGAAGTCCCCAGGTAAAACAGTATTTCTTGGTATTTCCCCCGCCACCTCCCCAAGGCGTTATTTGTGTATTGGCTGCAAGGTAAAGCTAATATAGTTGAAGTATTTGGGAAACTTAGCCTAGTCATAACTGGTTGATGCCCTAAACAACACATCCACCTTCAGACCGGCTAGATATTGCGTCCCACTTTATGTAAAAAACACATTTTAAGTAATTTTTCCATTTAAAAGGAAAAAAAAAAGCTGCTGCCTATCCGCATTTTGTTTAGAGAAACTCTGCAACGGCCTGCATTTAAAAAAACTCTATTGCAACATAAATAGAAGTGTTGCTTTATTATATACATATATATATATGATATACTATCACCCAAGAAGGGCCATCTAAAACGCCACAGTTGCAAACATTTAAGACTGTAACAAAAATGACTGAGACTCTAGTATCAGTTTACTATCCTTCAACAATTTCCCTGACAGTGGAGTCAAATAATGTTGAATTATAGACCTTCTTACAGGAAGTCTTATTTCATGTTCATTTTTTGATCATTTCCCTCCTAGTCCCTATAGGAATTTGGCTGGCTGCCGATTTGCCTTTAAAAGTTTCTGTGCGCGTAATTGGCTTGTGAATTATTAAATGATAATTTTTGTCAAGTAATACTACCATGGATTTGCTCAACGAGTTTATTTTCCGTAAGAAAATACCGTTTTGTCCCTATAAAATCTACCTTATGCTGCTAACTCACTTTATTTGAACGTGGCGGCTACTTTCTACGTGCTTCCCCTAAAAGACTTGCTAAAGGCTTTGTGGAGACGCCCTCTCGTAGGGGAATCGTACGGTTCGGGCCGGGGCACCTGGCCACCAAGGTGGTGTGGCTTCAAGGAAACAGCCGTGCGGTAGGAGTTTAGGATCACCTAAGAAACTGGCTTTCTGCTATCTGACTGCACACAGTCTTCAGGGGGGTGTTTTAACTGGAGGGAGCTTTCCCATCCGCACCACGCAACAGCTGTGTTTTAAATCTTTCCGGGCTCCCACAAACATTTGAAAATTTAAACACGCAAATGTTTGAAAAGCTAATGATTAAAAAAGGTTTATTTTGAAACTTTGAGGATGGGCGCAAGCCTTCAGCTAGAGGTTTTTAAAGTCCCAGGGCCTGCCTGGCTGATCTCGAGTTCAATTATTCCCAGCAGAAAAAAAAACCCCACAAAAAACCCACCCCAAAACCCCACCACCAAAACAACAAACCCCCAAACTCCTGCCTCGTACTTCTGTAGCCGTAATGGTAAACAACAGCTCTGCAGGTCCCACCCTGGCAGGCAGCGGGGTCGTGCCCGTGGGAGAAGGATGCTATTTTAGTGACCTATTGCCACTGAGCTAGTTAAATCACTGAACAATGGTTAGTGTTATGGGGCTTTACTTTGCAAAATCTAGCATTAGTGTCACTGCTTTCCATTAACCGGGGGACTTAAAGGCACTAGCATTGAGGGGCCTATAAGGAAAGAATAAATAAGGGGAAACCAATAAATTTAAAAAAAAAAAAGGGGAAAAAAAAGCGCGCCCTGTTAACTGTAACCTTTACTGCCACAATATAAGAAAATGTAATTAAATCCATAATAAAAGCTTTTACATACTTACTCTTTTACAACTCTCAAAAGCACAACCGCGGGCGGGCGGAGGGGCAGAGCGCCCGGCCCCGCACCCGGGAGCCGGCCCCTCTTCCCCTCCGCCCGGCCCTGCGCACCCGCGCTTCCCAGGGCCGCGCAGCCATAAACGCGCACCGCGGAGCGACATCCTAATTAGCAGCCCCAGCGACAAGCACTCAACACCTTATTATTTAACCATTAGGGCCCTGATACTGCCGGCCTCGCCGGGGCCGGACTTGGCACCGTAGTTTACCGGGGACGTAGCCGGCCGCCTATCCTCCGGTGAATCCCCCCGCCCGCGCAACCTCCGCGGTCCGCCTTGCGCCGCCCGCCCGTCCTCCCTGGGTTTTATCCGCCGCCTCATCGGCCACGAGCTGGGGGGCGGTAAAAAGCTCTCTTTTGCGCATTTTTGCGCTTTATCCCTTCGATGGGGAAAGCAAAGCCCCGCTCTCCGCGCAGCTCCGCGGATGCCGGAGCTGAGCCCCGCGACGGTGCAGAGGGAGACGGGCCCGGCCCTGGACGCGCAAAATCCGCTCTCCTGGCGAAAAAAGGGGGGGGGGACGGGACACGACACGACCCTCTCCCCCCGACAACCCCAAAACTATAGCTCCATTTCTTTAGCTTTCGCTTTAATAAAATAATGATTCGTTGGGAAAATGGGGTATAAATCTTCATTTTGGAGGCAATTAAAGTGTTGATTTCATTCGTGCCCCTGAGCGATTCTTGTAATTTGCTCAAATAGCTTTATGTACCCAGCACTCCAGAGCTTTTAGAAACCCATTTTCTAGTTAGACTTGTTGGATTACAATTTTTATTCAACAGCAGCGACCCGAGCTTCCCTCGGCTAGACCCTCGCTGTAGGGCTCCCCTCGCTTTAAGGCGTTGTGCGGGGCCGCTGCTTCCCGGGAGCATCCTTCCCCGGCCCGCCGGGCACCTCCCTGCCGCGCCATCCTCCGCCCGCCCCGTGAAGCCTCTCCCCTTCACAACAAAATTAGGACAAAAAACCCAAACGCGACCCAAAAACACCCCGCGTATGTGCAGATAAGCCCCTCTTTTAAAAAGTTCATGCCTTCCTTCAAGCCAGCCTGTCACGACAGTACCAGGACCCCGATAGCCTTTGGCGGATAGGAGAAAATATTTCAGATACTGCCCACGCTGCAATGCAACGCACCTTTAAGCCGGTAATCTATAAAATAACTCCTGGCTGACAGTGCTGGTGATAATGGCAAAGCAGCTGAGGAAACTCCTGTCTGCTTGACTGCGCCTTGCTTGAACAAAAGGAAACCTCCAGAGTCGGGAGCTGATTACTCCTAAGACTGTATTTACGAAGCAGATCATAAAGAAGAAATAACTTAGGGGGTTTAGTCGGGGATTTTCTCTTTTCTCTCTCTTCCCCCCCCCTGCCACCCCCGACCTAGGGTTCCCTCTCTCGCAGCCAAAGCGCTGCTACCCCTCAGTTAAGAGATAGCAACCCGACCGAGAAAACCCCGCAGTTTTACCCAACTCGAGAAAGAAAACAAAACAAAAAGGGCAAATCTCAGCCACTTCGATCACGCAGGAGCTTAATTTAGCTCTGGGCACCTCCTGAATTAGCCCCAAACGCTCCCATAAAAAGACAAGAATCCCAGCCTGAGCCCAGCGGAAGGGACAGACACGGGAGGAGGGGAGAGGGGAAATCCAGCTTTTCCAAGTCATCCCTATTTCCCACATTGGCCACAGCCGGCATTAAGGTTTGAACCATCCCAGAACAAAACCTGGACGCCGTCAAAGCCATGCAAGGCTTTGCTGGCTTGGCTTTTGGGGTGGATATTTTGGTGGGGTTTTGCTTTGGGTTTTTTCGGTGGTTTGTTGGTTGGGTTTTTTTAAAGAGAGGGCTTGAAAACTTGAAAGATCAAGGAAAATAATTTAAAACCTTAGTTCCCAGTTTATTTTCTTCCTCTGCCCCCCCTCCCCCCTTTTTTTTCCCCTATTAAGTAAAATAAAATGGGCGCGTTTGCAGCAGGCAGGCGTGCACAAAGCAATGTTCACTGAAGTCTAAAAGCGTTCGGCCAAGGAAAACTGACAAGACGGACTAATGAACCGTAGAGACGAGAAGAAAATAGCCAGTATTTGCTAGATTTCAAACCCTCTCTGTCTTACCCGGACCACCTATCTCGGATTTTATTATTATTTCGGGTAAACGGCTTCAGCCCTTCCTTTCCTAAGCCACCAAGAACCCGGCGATTCACAGACACCACTTCTATTATTGTAAAGGGTAAATAAAATAAAGACAAAAATTAAAAGCGACAAGAAACAGGTCGAGTTTGCAGGCGACGCTTTTACAAGCTCATCTCGCCAGGTCGAATCCGGGAGCAAGCCTTAATGAAGCAATAATAGCCACATTATTCAAAAATTTTCATTTCGATGGAAATTTATCTAAAAGGGACTTAATCATATGCAAATAATAAAAGGAGGCGTAGTGACCCAGCGAGCGATCTGCATACAAATTTCAGCGTGTGCGGCATTGGCGAGATCATACCTGATCTGTTAGATTTGCTGATCTTGTTATGTCTTCACTGTCCGATTTTGATCCGCCCTCTCTATCGTCTATGACCAAATCGATAGGCATTTTTCCTTTCAAACAGCTAATATACCGGTGGCAGAAATTGTCACATAATTCGTGTACCTACATTATGACAGAGGTTAAAAAAAAAAAGCGGGAAAAAGAAAAAAAAAAGGGGGGGGGAAGGAAGAAAATATAATCAGGAATACGTAAGTAAAATTGACAAGTGCAACCAGTCTCCCCCCTTCACCCCTGTGACATCAAAAGTCCTAAATAGGGGAAACACACTGCAATTATCCCCCCGAGACCTCTAGACGCATCCAGAATTAGGAATAACTTTCTTTTCTCGCAAAATAGAGATATCCCAGAAAATTGACAGTGACAAGATGATTCACAGGCTACAACATATTCAACACCCGTGTTAAATTCATCTGCTCCCGGAGCTGTGGCCATTAGAGAGGTGACCTGCATGGGTGACATTTAAGGTAAACTATTTAATTTCATCCAGTTATTTCATCATAAACCCTTTCCAAAGGGGTATGAGGACAGAAAAAAAAAGGATTTAAGGTAAGAAAAAAAATATTAAAATCCCACTGCACTGGGCTGAAATACATTCCAGGCATCCATGCCCTGAAATCCCTAGTTGCTCCGGTAGACTTGTACCTGAGCCGCCTCTATTATTGGGGCAGATTTTAACATATTTCGGGCAGAGAGAGAACAACCTGCCAGTTATGGTTAGATAAAGTGGCTGAGGCTCCCGAGAAACTTTTCAGCTATTTAAAAACCTCTCAAAATGTTTATTTTTAGGAGAAAGGGAATTCTCTTCTAGGCCAGCTATCAATGACACGTAAAAAATCCTCAGGAAACCAGAGCGCACTTCCAATTTAATGTGAGCTCGGAAGACACCACCTTCTCAGAAATTAGCATTCTCCCTCCTAAGATTTCTAAAATAGCCAGCAAAAAAACGCCAAACCAAACCAAAAACCAAAAAAAAATACACAAACCAACAAAAAAGAAAAAACCCCAACACCCAAACCCTGCATTTAGGCTGCAATCTCTTTCTCCTGCTCGGAGGTGTACAATATTCCCAGGAACAAGAGACAGACACCAACTATCAACTCTGCTTTGTCTCTGCAAAATGTTACAGGACAATCCGTGCCCTGAGCCTGACCTGCAGATGGCTCTTAAAAAAAAAAAATAAAAAAATAAAAAAAATTTCCCCATCCCAACTAGCTCACAACCAAAGTCCCTTCCCCACCACCACCGAGGGAGAAAAGAAAATAAATTCTTTTTTTTTTTAAAATAAAAATAAAATAAATAAAGCAGACAACACAATTTCAGGGGCTTGACTGAACCAACCATTTCGAGTCTCATCCGTGGCACCACAGAACTGCAACTATTTATACAAAGCCAGCAAAGTATTACAATGAACACAAGGCCTGGGCGTTTGAGAGCCCGGTTTTAGAGGCTGAAATTGTAATTAAACTGCGAAGAGAAATGGACGCCAAGATTGGTCTTGACACTAATTACCAGAAAGAAAGACATTTATGCAAATTTACCAGAAGCCTGAACTTACAGCAGTACTGAAATGGGGGAGGAAGAAAGAGAGAGAGAGGAGAGAGGAAAAATTACCTTCTCTAATTCCAACAGATGAAACCTTAATACTTGTATGGCTTGAATCATCTGCAAAGATACAAACAACACGAGTATTTATCTCATTCCTGGATTTGGGGGATATTTCCCACAGCCGCCCCTCGCCACACTTTGTAGCTTGACTTTTCTCTAGTAGTAAATAAAAAGTTGTTTTGATTTATGGCAATAACACTAAAACTTAATAGCGGTGGCTTTGTGCTCTGTTTAACGAGAAGCGATCTAGAGTTAACCAAAAAAAAAAAAATCCCTCTTGCAATGAAGCAACTGAATTATACGGATCATAAACATTTCTTTAAAAAAAAAAAACCCAACCCAGCCCTCTGAACAGCATCGCTGGCTCCTCACTTCGCGAAAGCGGGAGCAGGACTCCGAGAGCGGAGGCAAAATATTTGTTTATCCTTAAGGGGGAAAAAAAGAAAATAGAGAAAAAGACCTCACTTTCCCTGAGTTAGCGAACGGTGCCTCTCCAGCCACACCAATCCTCGATGTTTTTCCCATCGAGCTGCTTCAAAGGTACGTGTGGAGGGGCTGGCTACAGCGTGGATAAACCCACGCTCCTCTTGGGCAGGCAAGCTCACCATCAAGCCCCCAAGCTCCCCTTTGGATGGGGCTTTCTTTATGGATATCCTTATGGGATTATTTTATTTATTTATTTTCTTTTTTTTTTTTACTACTACACAATTACTGCACCGTATTTATTCATAATGCTAAAAGTCATCACATAATAACAATAACAACAACGTGGGATTTTTAAAAAGATGCACGTGAGACATCAATGTATCACCACCAAAGCATCTCTCCAGAAGACACAGAAGTTTAAAAAAAAAAAAAAAATAAAATAAAGAGATGGGAAGGGAAGGGAGGGTGTTGGGGTGGGGGGTGGGGAGAGCAAGAAGTGTTGTTAACTCTTACCAAGTTATCCAGTTCAGGATTAGAGGAAAAGAGGGGTTTCTCTGCTCGGATCTAAATATAAGAAAGGGGAGGAAAGGGGGGGGGGGGGGAAATAACAAAAAATATTTGAAATATGGAAGCAGAAAAAGCAGACGTTATTATTTCTTGCTTCATTACACTGTCGGGTCCATTATGTAACCTTTCGTGCAAAGCACTGACTGCTGGATTTAGTACATCAGCCAAACACTCGAACAAGTGAATCAAATACACCGAGAAATACCTACGGAGCTCCGCGGGAAGAGCCCGGCCCGGCCCTGAGAGCCGCGCAGCCAAACTCCCGGCCGGGCACCCGCCGCTCCGCTCAATTCATTTCTTTTGGCGGGTGGTAAATCCCGAGATTTCCCGATATTTTGTTGGTGTTGTCGGATTTTTTTTTTTAATTACCCCCACCCCCACCCCACCCCCTCGCAGTAAGAGGGGGGAGGGAGGAAACGCGCATCTTTATCTCCACAGAAACTTGTTTTTCTCGTTACAATCCCCCCCTCCCTTCCCCCCCCCCCCTTTTTTTTTCCCCCTTTTTGTTTTGTTGTTCTTTTACTGTTTGAACCCGGTTTTGCTGACCTGTTTGGCGAACACTGCTATGTCTTCATTGAAAGACTCAGAGGAGCAAACATCGCCTCCCGCTACCCCGGGCTCCCTGGGTGTGCACGTAGCTAATTCACATTTCTCAAAAATCAGTGCTAAAAGAGGGAACAGGGGGTGTCTGAAAGAAAATACAACAGTCACACAAACAGAGGGGGGAAAAAATGATAATCCAAGAAAAATATCATAACGGAACAAAAAAACCCCAACCCAAACACAATAGTTAGCCCCGAAGCAGCCTGCGTGGGGAGGGAAGCACCCTCCGAGGGGGGCTCCGGCAAATCCCCGTCGCCTCCCACCGAGCCCCGGCCCCTTCCCGCAGCCGGCCGGCCGGAAGCCCTGCATCTCCACGGCCTTTCGGCGTTATCTGTCCGCAGATATTGTTAATACAACCTTAGGACAAGCTAAGAATAAAAACCCAAGCCGGTTCCAGCAGCCATTTTGAATTAACTTTCCTTGTCTTTAGGGGAGAAAATAATAATAATAGATTAAAATTTCTGGACGCGCACTCCTGCCTTTCATGCTTTTAATTCCCATTTTCCGCTGGAGGACTTGCTGGGAGCGAAGAAGAAGACCCAAACCACCAGGAAAACAACAACAACAAAAAAGAAACAATCCCCATCTCCAAATTTCAACAAGGAAAGGGGGGAAAAAGAAGAAGAAGAAAATAAAGCACCCCCAAACCCACCCCCCCCAGCGCTCAGCCCCAAACATGCCGACCCATAGGCAGGCGCTGGCCAGCCGGGCTGCCCGCCCGCCGCCACCCCGGAGCTCCGCCGCCCCGACCTGCGGGGGTAACCAGGTGTTTTTGGACTCTCCCAGCTTTAAAAGCCTCCCCGGGAGAAAGGCTGCGTGTGCATCTGGCTCCCTCGGCCGTTTAATAATTTAAATCAATAAATAAGCGTGGGCACACACACGTATATATGTATGTTTATAACAGGGAGCTCCTTTTTTTTTCCCAAGGCTTCATACTTTTTTTTTTTTTTGGGTACCCTACACCGCTGAGTTTTAACCAACCCTACTGATAAACCGATAAAGGAACAGAAAGACGTGATTTTTATTTTTCATATACACCTCCTCCCTGTCTTAAAAGCCGTTTTAAAAGGCTCTTAAAGTTCCCTTCAAACTCAAGGCGGGCAGATTCATTTTAAAAGCATCTGCCGCCCCGCGTAACCCATCAGGTCCCATCGCAACGGCCTAGGAGCTGCTTTGCAAGCTGCCGCATCGAGCGGCGCTCAGCGCTCTTGGACAAAAAGTTTTTATAAAATTAAAAATTAAAAGGAAAATAAAAAGACAGAGGAGAGAGTTGGGAGAAGCTACTCGAGTTTTCTCCTGCACGGTGCAAGGAGAGACCAACAGAGCGTAAAGTTGGGCGAAGCACTCCAACTCTTCCCTGCTCCCAAACTCCGTGCAGAGATTCACCACCCGGCGCAGGTTGTGCCCTGGGAATATTATTTTCCTCCTCTTTCTCCTTCTCCTCCTCCCCGTGGCGATGCCTGCTGCCCCTCCAGCAACCTCTGGCTCCTATTTTCCCGAGACCCCGCGGCTCCCCGTGCCAGAGGGACCCCAACCGTCTCTCTCCACTCCCCCTCCACCCCCGTTTAAAAAAATACTCATTAAAAAAACTTAAGAATACGGCTCTTTTCCGCGTAGTGCTCCCCAACCCACCCATTCCCATCCCCATCCCGCGCAGGGGCAGCCCGACCCGCACCACCCATCTCCCCTCTCCATTCCGCGCAGGTTGCGCGGAGCCTTACGCGGCACCTACCCGTAGATGGCATCTTTATCTCTCTTGAGGGCGTCATTGACGGAGGCGCCCATGGCGGGGGGCATGGCGTTGGCGTGGGCGGCGTGCGGGTACTGGTGCGAGTGGAGCGGCGGCCCGTGGTTGAGGTGGTGGACGGGCTGCATGGGGCGGGCGCCGTGGGGGTCCCCGTACATGGTGGTGGGGATGCCCACCCCCTCCATGCCGCCGTAGTGGGGCAGCTCGTCGTACTGCGGGGGCAGAGAGAGCGGGAGAGGCGTCAAGGGGGGGCGCGCCGGGAAGAGGGTGTGTGTGTGCTGGGGGGGGGGGAGGCGGGCAGCGCCCCCGGCACTAGCCCCGCTCCTGTCCCGTCCTCCCTCCCCACCGCCCCGGGAGAAGCCGCTCTGCCCCAGGGGTGCGCCCGGGCTCCGCGCCGCCGGTTCTTTCCGCTCCCCCCTCCATCCCCTCCCACCACCACCCGTGCAGCCGCTGAGCGGCCGCCGGCCCCGGGGAGGGAAACGCCGCCCCGGGCCGAGGAGCGGCGGATCTGGGCTGCTGCGGCCCGGCTGCCCACACGACCCGAAACCCTCCGGGTCCGGGGCGGAGGAGCAACAGTAATAATAATAATAACAACAATACTAATAATAATAAAAAACAAACTAGGAAAAAAAGCCACCCCAGCCACCCCCACCACCCCCCACTTTGAGAATGGCAGCGGTTCCCGAAACCCAAGTCTCCCTCCGCTGAACTTTTCCCGCTGATAAGAAGTCAGGTACCTAACCCAGCGAGGATGCAAAAAAAGTTGTTCAGCAGCGGGAAAAAAAAAAAAAAAAAAAGGAAAAAGAAAAGAAAAAAATGGAAAAAAGAGAGAAAAAAAATTAAAAGGAGCGATTTTGGGGGTTTCCAGCAATTCAACGCGAACGTACTTTTAAAGACGAAACTGGAAACGTTTGCCCGGGCTCTCGGGATTTTGGGAATGCCTTTTTTTTTTTTTTTTTTTTTTACAAAAAAAAAGAGGGTTCTCTTTGTTAAAGATTAAGGAGCGAAAGCTAACGCGGTTCCCAGGCAGCGGGGGAAACGGCCACTTTTCATCTATTAAAAGCGAAGGTGTGAATAAACACTTTTAAAGATCCCTGACACTTGCTTGGACCGAAAGAGTAAAAGGCAAGTTGTCAGCAAAGGAACTTTCTTTCCCAACCAGCACCCGGAGGGGCGGCAGGCGAATTAGGCAAGAAAACTTCTTTCCAGGGTTTGTTTCCCCTTCCCCAAATCCCTTCTCGCCCGAGTCCGGCTGATTTTTGTTGTTGTTGTTGTTTTCCCACAAAACTTCAATTTAGGGGGAAGTTGGAAGAAGGGGAAAGAAAAAAAAAAAAAAAAAAAAAGAGATTACATCCAAAATAGAAACAACAATACACATGGCAGTGCATGCTGGTAACCTCTAATTCAAATTAAAGTGACTTTCTTTTTAAAAGAGCCTCTACCCCCCCACCCCATTGCACTGCACCTTTTGTGACTGAATATAAAAAAATAAAGGGGGGTGGGGGGGAAGGAGGAAAAAAAAAGGAAAAGTTGTGCTTGCTCCCAGCTAGAAGTTATCTTGGGAAAGTGGAGCGGTATATCACCATTAACACAGCAAAACGCTCAGAGACATGCACACATTCAAATATTTCAAGCACTGGTGACTTTAAAAAAAGACATCGGTAGGACTAGAGCTACAAAACCAACAAATACAGAGGCTCGGACATATTCACTTACATGCCTGCATGTCATTAATGTATAGAAAGCTTGCCTTTTCCTTGAGAGATCCGGGATGGGGAGTAAAAGAATCAAGAAAAATATCAATATATACAGGTTTAAAGCCTACGAGTACAGCTGATAAATCCTCCCGCTCCAGGACACCGCTTTGTGCCCCCTCTCCAAAGAGGAAAGGGGGAAAAAAAAAAAAGAAAAAAAGAAAAAAAAGAAGAAAAAAAAGAAAAAAGAAACTTTTCCCCCGCAGCGTCTCTGTCAGCCACGTTTCAATATTATTTCACATTTGAAATCTTTTTTTTTTTTTTTTAATACGTACCCTTTGCGCCATCGGCCTGCTTGCTCCCTTCCTACTTCAACTTCTAATATATCCTCTTTAAGGCCAGTGTGAAAAGAAAGAAACGCGAAGTTCCCCCCCCTCACCCCCCAAAAAAATGCAAAAATCCCTTAGCGTCGCCAGCAATGAAAGCAATCGAGTAAAATCTTCGGCTTGCTGGATCTCAGCGAAGCGATACGGTAACTCAGCATTAAAAAAGGAGGAGGAAAAAAAAATAGAAGGAAAAAAAAAAATCAACTCTCCCTCCTTCCTTCCTTCTTTTTTCTTTCTTTCTTTCCTCTCTCCCTGTCTCTCTCTTACTCTCCCCCTCTCGTTTCCAAGACAGCAGCGGGGCGAAAGCAAATATCCTTTCCCCAAATCAGGGGGTTTTTTTTTTCCTCTCTTTTTTTTTCTTTTTTTTTTTTTTTAAAGTGCCCCTCAAACCCAACTACCAAGTCTCATGGCTTTTTGCCACTCCGGCTGTCAATCACAGGCGAGGTTGTCAAGGTGGTGAATGACTGATGATGATCCGCTGCGTGTGCTCCCACCGCGCAGGACACCTCAAATGTTAATTTTCGAGCGCGCTCACCCAAAAACACAAAAACAAAAAAAAGAAGAAAAAAAAAGAAGAAAAAAGAAAAAAAAAAAGAAGAAAAAGAAGAAAAATGTGTATATATATATATATAAAAATTAAAAATCGAGGGAGGAGGAGAAGGAGGAAGAGGAGGGGGAAAAATTAAAAATTAAAAAGGCTCGCTAACGCGCCGGCTCTCCTTTTATTATGGTTATTATGATGATGATGATGATGGGGGGGTTTTTTTTCGCTCCTCCTCGGATCGCTCCTAATTCCTCGCCGGCGCCGGCTCGCTCTGCCCCTGCGCGGCCGCCGGGCGAGGCTGGCGGAGGCGGGCCGGGCGCGGGCGCGGGTGCCGGGCGGAGCGCCGCGCCGCGCCGTGCCGTGCCGTGCCGTGCGGGGCGGGCGCGGGGAGGAAGGGCAGCGGGGAGGGAAGGAGGGAGGGAAGAAGGGAGAGAGGGAGGGAGAGAGGGTGGGAGGGGGAGGGAGGCGCGGCGCTGCCGCTGCGGGCCGCGCGCTGCCGGGCGTCCGCCGCCACCGCCGCCGCGGCGAGCGCAGCGCAGCGCCGGGCTGGAGCAGACTGCGGGAACCCGGAAGTAGTGGTGGCCATAACAGGTCGCGTCTTACACAATGCGCTGGGCGGCAGCAACTCCGCCACCGGCGCAGGGGGGCGCGCCGCCCGCCCCGCGCCCCGCGCAACGCCGCGCCCCCGCCCCGCGGCGGGGAGGTGGGGGTGTGTGGGGGGGAGTGGGTGGGGGTGGGTGGCGGTGCGTTGGACACACCGCCCCCTCCCGGTACTGCCCTCCGTGTCGTATCCCGCACCCGCACCCCAGCCGCTGTGTCCACCACCACCACCCCCTCCCCTCCAAGGGTGGGTGTGGGGGCGCTCCCGTCCCCTTTGTCTGACGGCGCCACCGCCCCCCGCTCCGCGCCCGCGCAGCGCCCCGGGGCCGCGCCGCCTCCCGCACATCTACACATACTCCCCCCCCCCCCCCCCCTCTTCCAACCACCACCCCTTTCCTCCTCCTCCCCGTTCCGGCGGCTCCCCCCGCGGCCGCCGGCCGAGTGAGCTCACCCGGCCCCCGGCCGCCGCCGCCGCGCCGCCGCCGACCAATCAGAGGGGCGCCGCCCCGCGCCGCGCCCCCATTGGTCCGGGCGGGAAACGGGGCTCGGACCGGCGCGCCGCGGAGAACGGAGGCGGAGGTTTTGGGGGGGGTGGGGGGAAGCGAGCCGGGGCGCCCCGCGGGCAGGCGCCCCGGCTCGCTTCCCCCCACCCCCTTTCCCCCCTAGCTCCGCGCTGCCTTGCGCGGGGAGACATCCCCCCTACACACCCACCCAGCCAGCACCCTCCAGAGCGTCCGCTCCGGTCCAAAAACACCGCCATCCCTTCCTTTCCCGCGGTCCTCCTCCGGTCTGGAGCGGAGATGTCGCCGCGTCTCTGGTTCCCTATACCTGCGGGCCTGGCTGCGCGGAATCCCGGCCGGGAGCTGGAGGGGAAAACTGTACCGGCACCATCGCATCTCCTGCCCGGGGAAAGGGGAGTGGGGAGTGAGGGAGGGGGCGGGGGAGGGAGAGAGAGGGAGAACCCTACCGCCCGGTAGACCGGTGCAGCGGTCTCCCCGAGTGAGCTGTTTGGTGTGTGTAGGGATGGTTCCGGTGAGGGTAAAACCCCCGAGGCAGAAGCGAAGCCGCTCCGCTACCGAAGAGCCGGGGGTGACGGGCAGCGGCTCGGTCCCCGCCGCCAAGTCTCAAACTTTAGGGAAACCCGTTTTCGCACATCCATCCCTCCTCCCCCCCGCCCCCCCATAGACCCCCCATCTTTGCGCTAGGACCGGCCTTTTATCCCGGCGAGAGAAATAAAGACCTCTCAGGTAAGAGCCGTTTTCATACCCTAACCCCCCCCCCCATCCCAACCCCGCGCGTCCGTGATGGGAGCCGCCGAGCCACGGGCGTGGGCTTGATCTCTCTATTTCTTCACCCGGGGAACGGGCAACGGCGCTCGGTAACGATTCCCCATCTCACAGGTCCCTCGCAGGGGGAGGCTGCAGTTTAACTCTCAGAGATACAACCTCCTCCACCCCCACCCCACCCAAGCCCTTCTTCCATCCCCTTCTAAACAAATTAAGAAAAAAACCACCCCAAAATCCTAATCCTCCCCCCTTTAAGCGTCTCCACCAGGCCTTTATAAGCTGAATCCAGCACAACGCAGCCTGAAACACTTTTACAATGTAATGACAGTCGTACAAATTGTTTGCCCAAACCTCATTCTGGATAAGGATTTTACAATTAGCAAACAGTTATTACTCTTCGGGCTTGCTGCGAGGAGCTGCGCTGCGCGCCTCTTCGCTGTGCAATATACCGGCCATAAAAGAAAAGGGAAAAAAGAAAGTAAGAAGAAGAAGGGGAAAAAAAGTGCTTCATCGGGGCAGCAATTAATCATCTATTAAAAAGGGAAAAGTAAACGGACAGTTCCGCGCTGTCTCGGTAAAACCCGACCGAAGGTGATGGGCTGCGCGGCGGCAGCGACCCGCGCAGCATCTCTCCCCGCTGCCTTTTGAGGCGAGGCGGGTCTGGGTTTTGGGGGGGGTTTCTTTAATCATTTTATTATTTTTATTTCCCAAACTTGCTGTTTCGCAGGGACCTCTTGACGCTTGCCCATCGCACGGTGCACAGGGTGGCGGGAAGGGGAAACAGGGATAAGGGGATAATAAAAAGCAAAGACCGAGGGGATTTGGTGGATGCCCGGGCCGGGCAGCAGCCTCGCTGAGGAGCGCGGTGAGCTGCGCGCTGCTGCGCGGCTCCGGCGGCTTCCCTTGTCTCCCCCCTTCCCACCACGGCTTAAACCGGGCCTTTCACGGAGGGGTCCGCCGAGTTGCGGCCAAAAAAAAAAAACAAACCAAAAAAGGCGCCTGGGGAGCAAGGGAGCCTCCTCCACGAGGTGGAATCCGGGTCCATTTGCTTATCGGATAATAAATGAGGCTTTTAATCAGGCTGAATTTCCCAGTTTAAGGAAAGAATTAGTCATACCTAGGAACAATCCCATGTTTTCTAGCTGGCTTCCCCGTCGCCTTCCTAGCAGGGATTTGTGGTGGCGGCGGCGGGGAAATTAGCATCCGAGTGTGCTCTTTTCCCCATTACTATTGAAATTTGAAAACCGAAATGGGACCAAACAGAAGAGAGAAATAAACAAGAAACCGTGGAAGAAAGCGTTTGAAAAGCGGCCAAGAGATAATCCAGGAATGCTTCAGATAAGGGGGTGGGGGGGAAGTGGGCCAGCGATACGTGTGGAGATAGATACCCGAAAAGTCAGAGCTTGATGAAACGGCTGCGAGAGGGATGGAAAAAGCTCCTCAACCTGTTTAAAGACCTGTTAAAGGACAGACCGGGGGTGCGCGTGTGCGCGTGGGGGGCGGGGGGAAGCGATAATAAAAGGAGGTTAAGTGCAAGCGAGCAGAGGAAGCGCAGCGCCTGGGGTTTCGGGGTTTGTTTTTGTCCCCGATTCGGGACACAAAGAACGGCGGGTCGGGCTGGAGGAGTCAGTCCCGGGTCAGCTTGTGCTATCCGGCACCTACGAGCAACACCGCTCGGGCCCCGGATGCTTGCGGGCAGCCCGGGGCCGGCGATGCCGGACCGGCGTCCCGGCCGCCGGAGCCCACGGAGCGGCCCGCGGCGGCGGCGGTGGGGAGGGATGGCTGCCCGCGCCCGCCCCGCCGCCGGCCCTGACGTTTGTAGAAGTTATGGGGGTCTTTGATTGTTTAATTAAATGGAGGTCTTCATAAAATATTCCCAATAAAATTTACGGTTGTCTTAAAACTTTCTAAACACCGCTATAAATTATTAATTTTTTAAAATAAAATTAACTGGGAAATGAGTTACTGGCCGGGAATTTTTTGTCACTTCCAACTTCTCCGGCAGCAGTGCCGGCGGAGGGAAGGAGGGAGGGAAGGCACACGCACACAAAAGGAGCCTTTCAGGGACAAAAGTTGCGGCGGCTGCCAGGTTTATCCCGCGGTGGCACCTCGGGGTAGCCGGGGCGAGGCAAAGCCGAGCCGCCCTGAGCCCCTGCCCGGCGGCGCCTTCCTGGTTCACATCAACAGCTGGGCAGTTTCAGCCTAAAACCCCGCAGAATAACTCCAGACAGAACCCGGCAAGGCGATAGTGTTGGGGTTGGGTTTTTGCAGGGTTGGTTTGCAGTGGGGTTTTTTGTTGTTTTCTATTTGTTTTGCGTTGTTTGCGCTTTTTTCCCTCACACGATACAAGCACCACAAGTTTATTTGTGCTGATTCGGAAGCGCTGCTCCGCTCCGGTGTTTGCAGCGATACCTGTACTGAGCCCAGCTGCCCGCTGCACTTCTTTACTCCCCTCCCACCCCCCGCTTCCCCATACCAAGCCCTCTCCCTCTGCTATTGATATTACTATACATCTCGTTGAATTAAATAATCATAATAAGAATAATGATATATAAAAAAGAAAAACTAAACTGGGTAAAACTCTGGATGATTAATTAAAGAAGAAAAAAGCTGGTCGACTGTTGTGCATCCGAAGGATTGAGCTGTTGTGCCGTCTACTGGGCGACGGGGAAACTACAGCCAGAAACGCCTTCAAACTTTCTGCGGGAGAAAAGTCTATTTTCGGCAATTTGGAGGGGCCGGAGGCGCCAAATTTCTCAGTGGACGAAGAAGAAGAAAGGCGACCCCGGACAGAAAAGACGCAACTGTTACTTCCTTGGGCTACACCTGTATAATTGCATAAAACCTCCACTTTTAAGCGTTCGGGATTTTATTGACCGCAGAGGGAGAAGCGATCGGCTGCGTTAAGGGGAATCTCGTAAAGGTGGTTTGCGTTTACCTGTGGGCGGCAGCTGGACATTAGCTAAACAAGCAGGAGAGGGGGGGCGGAATTTAATTTTCTATTTATTTTTTTTTTGGAGAAGGGGAGTAAATACTCGTGAATGGCTTAAAAACTTCTCCGCCACCACCAGCCGGCTGCAGCCCGTGGGGTTGGGAGCGCTCCCAGCCGGGGCAGCTCCCCCCCACTCGCCCCCCACCACCCCGGGATGCTCTCGGCAAGGACCAAAGGCAGTTGGTTTGATGCCTCGATAGCAGCCACTCTTTGGTGGGGCAGCAGGAGGGGGCTTTGCGCCACTGCAGCGTCAGGTTCGGTTTAGGCGAAGCACAACACGTTGCCGTTTTAACATCCTGAGCCTTTTGCCCGTGCCCGAGCCGCGGATGCTCCCAACCCAGGCAGATGCAGTCAAGCTCCGTAATTCCCCTCTCCCTGATCACTTGGCTCTCTGATCTCTTCCAAAAAAACAAAGTTCAATACGAGGCTCAAAAAAACAAAAGTTAAAAAAAAAAGTGTTTTTTTGTTTTTGTTAAAATCCCCACCACCCAAGCAGCCACCTTTAAAAAGAACCTTGACTTTTGCGAGGCGAGAGGCGCAGAGGGGCTGTGAAATGCAAAGCCTCTGTCGTATTTACAGAGTGTCAGCAGCCGGCTGTACATGTAGATAAAAATCTAGTAGTCTACGAGAGCTCCAAGGAAGTGTGGTTTTTTTTTTTTGTAAAGTAAAGATCTCTAAGCGCATATCCCCAATCCACACATACGAACGCACGTAGCCCAAAAAGCCAGACACCCACGGAGCTCAACAACAGGGTGGTTTTTAAAAAGTATGTTAAATGAAGGTATAAGCAGACCCTTCCACCACTTGTAGCAGTCCAACTCCGACAACTCTCTGCCTTCAGAGCCACTTGGCAGAGTTCAACAGAGGGTGACATTAGCCTAAAATATACGATATCTTTTCTTTTCTTTTTTTTCCTGGAGAATTTCCCCACTTCTGCTGCGCTAAGTTCAGCCCCGAGTTCGTCTCTGCGGGTAAAATTGACGTCTTTGCAGGAAAGCAACCACTTGCATTATTATTATTATTATTATTATTATTATTATTATTGGATTACGGATGCTTTCCTCAGAGTACATAAAGCAGAAATTAAGTGTTCCCCTGCCCCTGGTATAAAGAGTTGAACGCCCCTCTTCCAAAAAGTTGAGCTAAGTATCTTACTCTTTTAAATGAGCCTGAAAGTACTTGCGACATAGTACAAGAAGCAAATTAGCGAATAACAAAATAAACCGCCAATTTCGAGCCACAGGGAATCGAATATTGGTATCTGACAGTACCTCCGTTGAACTGGAGCACAGCGGAGTTTTGTCAGAGCCTTTCCATTTGATGTTTTCCTCCAAACTAATTTTCAATATTGCTCCATTCCTATTACCTAACCCCGTATTCAGCTTGGCTAATGAGCCCATTACAGAACTATTTCGGCTTGCCTCTGATGCCGATTGCAGAGGATAGGCATTAATTGGAGCGGGGGTCTGGGTTGTTAAGCACGGTGGGATGGGAGGAAACCTGGGGGCTTTCGGAGAGCTCCGTTTGCCGTTCAAGCCGCCGAGATGGATTTCTGCGAACGATCCAATCTAGCTCAAAATTGGGTATAAATCACTCACGCTTTATAGATGTAAAAAAAAAAAAAAAAATTAAAATACTAAAAGTAACAGGAAAATAAGGAGCAAAACTCTGTGCCCGCCGGTGCGGGTCGGGGCGGCCCGGGGGAAGGCGGGAAGCGCCGGGACCTCCTGGGACCCGCAGCCCCGTCGGGGTCGCCCGCGCTCAGCCCAGCCTGGCCCCACCAGACCCCCCTTTCCGCCCCCCGGCACCGGGCACCGATACGTGCCTGGGCGTGCAAGGGGCCGGGGAGGCAGGGGAGCGTGTCAGGGTCCCCGCAGCACCGCCCCCCTCCCTTCGCCCCCCCCCCCCGCCCGCCCCAAGAATCACCAGCAGTTACCCGCGGGGCTCCCCCCGGGACTGCACAATCCGCCGCTATCTGCATCTGTGGGTGCATTATCGCAGACTTTTGCATAATTGCGTATTGACTTTACTAAATGGATCTGCAGAGCTATTCAAACAGCTCTCTTGAACCCACAAACAACTCTCTCGGCAAGGTAAAATGAAATAAAATAATAATAACAATAATAATTTAAAAAAGGACTGCAGGAGAGCTTTGGATCGCTCCTGATCTTCTCAGCGTTTATTAGGGCACAAGTGGCTCCGACCTGGGGTGTGTGTGAGCACAGACAAGCAGAAGGGATCTGCAGTAGCATGTGTGACAGCCAGGATGGGTGGCTGTCATTCACTTTGGGGTCTTACAGGTGAGTATGTGGACGTCATGTGCCTCTATATACCTGAACTCTCCTGATAATTTTTGGCCAGCTATGACGGCCATGAGAAAAGCGTATGTGGGTAAGTGTGTGCGCACACGAGGGACTGCTCTAAGGACGGTTCAGGGATAAAAACCCCTCCCCGTTAAGCATTTTTAAAACCTCCCTTGGAGGAGACGCACACAAAAGCGGCATCCCCCTTTCCCTATGCCTCCCCAGCCACAGCAGTGCCACGTTTGCATGTCAGCCCCAACCCACAGGAGTGCTCATCCTCTGCCAGCCCTCCACCTTTGCTGTCCCCTCTCCATCCTCCCCACTTGCCAGTTGGAGCAGAGGCAGCTGCCTTTGAGCCTTCCAGGGGAAAGCGGCCTCCTCCTGCACCAAGGCCGGCTCCCCAAGGCAGCAGCTGTGAGAAGCAGGCAGGGAGGGGAAAAAAAAGTGAAGGAGAGAAGGAGGGGGACAGGGGAGCGAGGCAGTGAAAGCTGTGCTCTCCTCCGTGCAGAGCGAGCATCCCCTCGGAGGGGCCCCAGCCCCAGGAGCTGCCTCTCGATCCCTGGGCCTCCCACATGGCAGCAGCAGCATCGCTTCCTCTGCAGCCCCGCATCGTGGCTTGGCTCTTGGCCGCTCCATGCTGTCCTTGCAGGTCTGCTGCGAGGGGCTGGAGAGACATGCAGGGGCCAAGCTGGGCCCAGGCACTGGTTTCAGATGGGAAACTCTGATGGCCCCGGGAATTCGGAGCATCCTGGGTGATGATGGGACCCTAACAGTCGTTTTCTGTGGCTTGTTTAAAGGGTTCATTAAAAGATCTGCAGGGATCTGCAGCTGACAAAGGGAAACCCCAGTCAGAAGAACCCGCCAAGATGCATCAAGTAAGTGTTTTCTTCCAACTTACCCCACCAAGCACTTTTCTTTTTTAGCTCAAGGGTGTTAGTTTTGCTTGAGAAGCTGTAGTTGCACTTCAAAGAAAACACTCTCCTGCTCTTGTCCTCAACTTGGTCGTGGGAACAAGACAAGAAATCAGACAAGCACCCAAATTCTAGAAAGGGACTGATTTTAACATGGAACCAGAGAAACATCTCCTAGAGCAATTAGCTCAGATCTTCTCAACTGCAACATTATTTCCTTGTATTTAGCAGACTTTAGATCAACCAAATATTCTGCATTTTAGCTAAGAGAGATCTTAGCACGCTTTGAGAAGGACTATCCCACCATCCAACCTTTCAGTTCAAATTTCCAAAGGCATTGTGCTGCTTCTCTCAATAGCACAGTGACCACAGTCCATGCAAAATTTGGTGTTTAATTCCTGCCAGAGATAGAAAACTTCTTTAGCAAACGTGGGCAGGAAGCCACACTTCAGGAGTTCCCTACCAGCCCAAGTATCATTGAAAGTCACCGGGATTAAGTGCCTAAGCCACCTTTTGAAAAGGGATGTACCCTTCTGAAGGTAGATATGTATCACAACGCATGTAGACATGACTGAAGCAGCTTTGAACCTCTCCACTGGAGCTAACGAAAGCACAAAGTCAGGGGGCTCTACCCAAACAAATGGTACTCAGGGGATTTTGGGGATGCTGAATTATTTGCCTCACACCCCTCTTCTTCCCTCAAAACACTGTTTTGGTGCCTCTCTGGATGCCAACAGGACCAGAGTGGAGCCAAGTTCTCCAAGTTGCATTTAGCCCCCATCATGTAAGGGTGAACAGCAGAGATGCACTAGCCCACCTAAATGCTTTGGTCCACCTCACTGTTTCTACCATCCCTTTTAATTTGCTCTTCCTTGAGTGCACTGCCCTGAAACAGGAGCACTCAGCCAAACGGTGAGTGATGGTGTGTGGCATCGCGTGTGCCACCATAGCAGCCAAACATCTTATGAGCACGTGTGCAAGACAGGAAACCCTCATTCCATGGCCAGAGCACTTGAAGCATTTTCAAGCGACTTGACCAAGAAACTACATGGTGGCGCAAGGCACAGAGACAAGACGCTTTGCCTCTCGGACCACCCCTCTTCATTAACTCATAAACAGCAACTCTGGACCGTGCCCAGATCTCTCCCCCCACAGAATATCTTCCTTTAAGTGATTTTCCCCCTACCATCCTAGATCATATTTCTTCTTTTATGTTTCCATGTTGAAGTTTATTATGGTTTATTACAGTTGTCTGCATTGCTGATCATCTGTAACCCTTTCTATTATTTTCCTCTCCTTGCAAGTATCCAAAACACTTCTTACTTCAGTCCTCTTTTCAAATTTTATTACTGGACTGCTCACCCCGCTCCTCCACCAAGCCAGTTCTGCCTCCCTTCTGTTCTCACCAAACTCAAGGCTGCTGCTTCTCTTTCACTGTACAACACCACCGGATTAATTTTCATTTTTCCCCCAGCTTTTTCCATGCACACTACACTTCTCTGCTGATGAAGAGACCCTCGCTGGGTTTTACCAGTGCCAGCCACGTTGTCCGTGCCATTAGTGTTACATTTCTAGTTATTCTTGCTTCTTCCCAAAGCCTTTGAAGTCGTGTAGAGACAATTTGATTCATTAGTACACTCAGTCTTGCAGTAACTTTAGCTTCTGCTTTAGTTTTTGTATTAGAAGCACATGTTTGGTCTATGAGCTAGGGGAAAGCTCCGCTGTCTGACTTCCCTACACAGTTCAAACTCTGCTTTACAAATCTTTGCCTCACTGAGCTCAAGCGGCTGGTGGCCTTCTGCCCTGCATTTCCGTACCTGGGAATGCTGCATCCTCCTCCCTCCCTTCCTCCTGGGGTGACAAACTCTGGTGAGCAGTATGCTTTCTCTTCCTGTGCAAATCCAGGCTGGAAGATTTTAGGACAGTTGCATGTGTTTGCAGTTGTCTTCATGGTTTTCCAGAAGAGCTGCCGTTGTCCCGAGTAATTTCCTTACTGAGATGTCACAGCTTCATATAAGCTGAGAACCATGGCAGCACTCTTTGCTGGACATCCTTATGGCACCTTTGTTGGCCTTGTTGGGTTGGGAGGCAGATTACTGTCCTATTTCTTCTTCTGGCCACTGGAATGCTGGGCCAGGCTTCTCTTTGAGGGACTATCTGAAAGGATCTCTTGTCTTCTTGACTGAGGTGACTCCTCCCAAAGCCATTCTCAAAAATAACCAGTGGTGTGGGCACCAAAGATATAAAATGTAGCTTGACACACATCCCTTGCTTAGTCTTCCTGTGCCGCTCTGCTGCTGTGCTTTGTCTCCACAGAATGTGGCTCCTGGGTCTTCACCTCCTTTGATTGCTTCTTCACTGCCCATTGGGTTTGTGTGCACCTCCAAACACATGGTGAGGCCATCACAAGCATCACTTTACCTCATGAGCATGTAAAAAAAGCATACTGTTTTGAATAAGAGACCTCCTAAGAAAACTCCACCATGGGACCGCTTGTTGCTCTGGGCGCGTAGTATATTCCATTCCCTCTTCCCAGTGCTTTTTCTAAAGCACTTCTTACCTGCTTGTCTCTTAATATAGATTTTGTTTAGGAAGCCAAGCCTGCCTGCCTCATGTTTTCCCTTGGATCCGTTCCCTGCTCCTAGCCAAGGTTGCCTACGGATCCTGCTTTGAAGTTCTTCTGCGACACATTGGCTGCACTCGGTGATTCTTCCCTTGGCTGACGTCACCTCGGGGGTCCCTCTCCAGTGGGCTGAGAGTCACATCACCTCCACTTGCTTTGATCAAAATGAAATCCATTTACAAGCACTTGACGAGCCGGCACAAACAGGCCCACAGGTTTCTAGCCAAAACTAGCCGACATAAAAATATCCCGGCTTTAATGCTGGTCAAGTCCTTAAACTCGCCAAGATGAGGCAAAGCCCAGAAGAAAACCCCCCATTTAATTTAAGTTTATGAGCAGTTTCTGTTTGTTAGCTCAAATGAATCCCTCTTCATCAGTTAAGCAAAATCAATGCAAGGTTGCCTTTGAATCAGTGTCCGTACAGGGGGGTTTTACCTCCATATTTTGAAAAGTTAATTTAAAATTACACTTCAAATGGCTTTCCTGGGAAAGGAGTGTTTCTAGGGGCCAGCTGGGCCCCAATTACAAATGGAGTTCAGCTACAGTACATCTGGGTGAAGATGGTAGAATGACCTGGACCTTGGTGATGCTGGAAATTGGACTCAATCCCACGGTGATTCAGCCTGCGTGTCAAACCTTGATAAAACCCCTGTTTTCAATTGCTGTTCCAATGAGCTGAAGCAGGTCTCTGTGTTAGAAAAGCTCATTTTTCTTTGTGATTATATTGTGGGGCTCCGCTGGTCTTTGCTTAGTTGCTTTCCTGAAGTCAATGAGCACAGCAATCATCTAGGAGAAGGAATGAGGGGGTTCAGACCAAAAGATTATCATCCACTTTACTAAATTTTCCCTTTTCAAGTATTTATAACAATTGAGGGCTACGTTTCGGCAAATCCTCTTTAAAGGAAGGAAGGAAGGAAGAGGGGTGTTTGCAGACGGGCAAGTTTGTATAATCCATCTTTTCTTTAAAACCTCAAGTCCAATCACAAGGAAGAGAGGTTCAAACTTGGACAAGTTGTAGAAAACAGAGTTTGAAACAAGATGTTTGGAGGGTTAGGGAATTACCTGCTCTGTGTGCTCAGTTCTCCACACCCATTTCTCAAACAGTTTGCTCCAATGTCCTGAATCCATGCATGTGCCAGCTGTGCCCTGGCACGCACACTCCTCCTTACATAAAGCCACCCATTGCCCTACTGGCTTCTGACCCCCAGGATGGGGATTGCTTGAATTTGTTTTGGTATTTTCTTCTTTTGTTTGGTTTTTCTCTTTTGCTGTTGAGCCTGTAATTCAGTTCTGCGGTCGGAAAGGGCTAACCCCTCAGCAGGACACTACAAAATGCTCCCTGAAGGTGTTTGGTTGTAATGCCACAGCCTCCAGTTTTGACACCCAGGGATTTTTTTCCTCCCTAAAACCCACTGAAACACTGAGCTATCAAACACCTCTGGGAATACTGGCACATTGCCAAAAATAGGGTGCAGGGTTTCATGATGGTAAGAAAAGTCTGGAATAGAAAGGATTTGAGTTCAGACACCACGAGGCATCAGATAACCAAGCCAGTCCCTTTGCTTTTGCACCTGATGGGATCTTATTCCTGGGCTGGTTTTATGTAGGCACGGGGATGCAAAGGCAGAATTTACATCCACCAGTGTGCATTAACTCCTGTCCTGACCAGTACTAATTACTAATTATGTGGGAGAGTGTTAATTCTTTTAGCAGCATTACTGCTGGCCTTACACTTCTGAAAGTGCCTTTGGGTGAGGTATCTTACTTTGAAAGAATATTTATGTGGGGAATAAATATAGAGTAGCTAATACACTGTAAATTTACACTGCCAGATAGTGGGCTTTAAACTCTCTAAAACACGGAGGTCTCTGGGCACCAAGAGAGAAAAACCCCTGAGTAAGAACTACTCAATTGAAAGGGTGGCAGGATCACCCTGTGTGATCTTGGGAAAGTAATTTTGATCTGACATTTCTCTTCTGTAAAGTCAGAAAAATAGTATGTCCCTAACCCTCTCAGGGGTGTAATATTTATTTTCTCTGCCTTGCCAATCATTCTCTTTGCTTTTAAAAAATATTCTCCAAACCCTAATTGTTTTTATGTCTTTGCAGTATAAGACATAAAAGACATAAAACCACCATATTTTTCTATACGGTGTTTTCCCCATTGTGTTGTACTGTTACCACAAGCACTTTGCTGTGCAGAGGCTGAGAGGATGAATTAAGACATCTAAAGTGCTTCAACACCTTGGCTGAGTGGCACCGCAGAGCTGGAAGGTATCATTAGGCCAAATGGCTCTTTTCTGGGGGAGTGAGAAGCCCAGATTTTAAAATGGATTAAGGAAAGCCGGTTCATGTTCCTCTGTGCCCCCCATCCTGCAAATATAGGGCAGGAGGCCATGGCTTGCAATTGCCAAATTTTCTTCACTCCCTTCGGTCCAGGCATTTCCCTCTTGATTTGGATGTCAGGGTCCAGCCTGGGAAGTCAGGAGAGGTTGGATGACATGGTCCACACTGGCATCAGCATCTTCGTGGTTCAGGTCCTTTCGGAGTCTGCGCAGGTGTTGTAAGGGCAGAGCAACATGGTCCTGAATGGTTTCATTGATAATGCCATCTCCTCCAGCAAGAATACTGCAAGCTGGGAGGCTTTCCTGTTTGATCCACAATAATGTCTCGTCCCTTTGACCACTGGTGCCCACCAGGCTTTGTCAGATCCACGGGGAAGAGCCCCTCTCCCTGATAAAAACAACAGAAAAGCTGGCTCCTTCATCTGTTAAACAGGAAAGTGGAATCGTGAGGATTCCCAGCTCTCAGAGTTGTTCTTAGTGGCAGGTCATGGTGTGCCCATGTCAGGGCTGTGCTAGAGGTGACAGACGAGTGATGTCTCATCTGCTGGTGAAGGCTGACTTGGTACCCTGCCAGGCTGAATGAACTGCCCCTCTTCTGCGCAACCAGTGTACACACTGTGCCAGGCTATCTCTGCCTCCAAGGACTTCCCATCTTTGGATGGGGCCTTTGCCCACAGGTCCCTCCTTCAGTCTCATCGGTACTTGGTGATGTTTTGTGTGCTTCTCCCATCAGCAATATTTTGTTGCTGGTGGGTTTTTGTGGATGTTGAGCGGATGGTCCAGGCGGATGTGGCAGTGCAGTGCTGAGAGTCTGCTCCTGCAGCACTGGAGTGCAGATGACCTCTGGGGCTTCTGAAGCTACCCAAGATGATCTTTGTGTCCAGAGCTCCCAATGAGATCCCTAAGAGATCCCTTTCCATCCAGAAGTAGTAGGATGGGATATCCTTTCCCTGGCATCATTCACCACATTACAAACATTTCAGCCTTTCCTGCTGCTCTTGCAGCAATGCCCATGACAGGCTTGGGGGTCTCCAACCTCAAGGAGGCTGCCTCTTCCCCTGGCTTCTTTCTCCAGGGACTATGTACTATATTTGGACTTGTTTTCATCCTTTTTCCTGACCATTCAGCTACTTGGAAGAATTTTTCAGAGCATTTCGCTCAACAATATGTCCAATAAGCTGGAATCAGATGTCCCACAAATGCTTTTTTTTTTAATAAGTCATCTTTTATATCTGCAGATGGACGCCAAGGTTCTCAACTCTGCATAAAGCAATTATCCATCTGCTTTTTCAGTTTTTTAGGTGAAAGACCAGGAGCCCTGTTTGCCTGATGACAGCAGTATGCAAACATGCATCAGTGCTTTCAGCGGCCTGGACGTTTGGCTGTCTCCTCTGCTGCTCTCCCCTCTGACTTTTACAAATAAGTGGCAACGTTTGGTCCTTGCATTCTAATTGAACTTTTGCATTCACTCGTCTCCCAGTCGCTACATTTTCAGGCTTAATTTTAAAAAGAAAGGAAAAAAAGAAAGAAAAGAGAGGGTGGCTGCATTTTCAGCAAGTTATTTCCCTTTTCCACCTTTCCCTATCTGCCTGTGATGCTTTCTCACAGCAGCTCCCTGCAAGCCAGCATCTGCAAAGCCTCAGGTGAGGGGAATGGGACAACTTATTCTTTCATTTTCCCTGATTTTAACTCACTTATAATTGCACCAACTTCAGCAGAGCTGCTCTGATTCATGGGGCTATAAGTGGTGGGACTGCTGTCTGTCCTTCCCTATTCTCTGACCAAGAGCTGGGGAGAGACAAGCAGCTTCCCAGAGCCTTGTTGGTCCATGTTCATGAACAGCAGCTGTCAGACAGCTCTCGATGAAGCTCCACATCCTTTCAAAACCATCTCAGCTTTCTACTCCATGTAGATATGCAGCAGTTTCATTTGTATAAAACCTGCATGAACAAAAATTTAATCTAATGCTATTGCTGCTCTAACAGCAATAATTTCTCTTAAAGGCTGAATACAAAGAATACTAAATACTGTCTGTAAATAAGACTGTATTTAATAGAGAAGTGATTTAATGAGCTTACTGTTAAAATCTTCCCCGCCACGTTCAACCCCAAGTACAGGTCTTTTTTTCCTAAGCAAAACTGGCTTGTTAAAAGAACAACTCACGCCCAAGTAAACTGTGATTTTTTTAAGGTGAAGTCATTCAACTCAAGCTTTCCTGTCCAAAAGGAAGAGGAAAAATAATCTACTTAAAGGAAATATTAGTTAATCAGAGGACATCCCTTTCATAATAGAAGCTACTAGGGGATTTAAAAGCACATTCTAATTATAATAGTTCCCTAATTATCTGCCTAACATCTCATTTTTCTGTCTAATCCCACTTTTAATTATAGTACCTTTTTTGCCCATCACGCCACTGAAGTACTCTATTTTACTGAAAATAAATCCTTTTAACTGGTGATGTCAGAGAAGAAATACTGTTGCCTCTCCCCCCTACCCCAGAACATGCGCGATAGGGAAATGCCTTGCAGGTGGTTTTGGATAAAGCACCTGGATGTCCCTGTTCTAGGCAGTCGCATCTAAAGCCGTGCAGGTTTTCTCAACCAAGAGAAAATGCTCTAAAACCATACGGTGCTCTGCAAATGTGTCTGGCTGCAGAAGCCTTCAAGTGTCCAGCTTTGGTTTTCAATCTCATGCGGTTTGGTCCCCCTTCTGCTCATGTTTGGTGGGATCCCCACCACCAGCTAATGGAGGAATAGGATTTGGCCTTTGAACCAAGCCAGCATGTAATTTGCAGAACGGAAGCAATATTTGAGCTATGTTATCTATGAGCATCTGGTCATCAAGATCTTGCTTAGCGATTAGTGGGCTGAGAGGAAACCCTGTTGAAGGGGGAGAGGAAATCCCACACGCAGGGTTCCCATTTCCAGCCCCACCACGGGTTTCCTGCCCGATCCTCGAGCAAATCCTGGCTCTCTACTTCCTGAGAGTTAAAAAAAAAAAAAGAATAACCCTTCAGGGATATTGTCAGGCTTAATGGATGTTTATAAATTGCTCGAACAAGAGGTGCTATGTCAGTGAAAAGTACTCTTCCCGATGATTATTCAAACGCTCATTAAAATGCATTTTGTTCCATCCTTTTCCTTGGCTTGTGTGGGAGGCAATTGAAAGATTTAGTCTTTGTGGGAAAGCAGAAGAGCACAGGCGCTTTCCTCTGGGTGTGGGAGCGGCAAGCTTAGAGAGTTAAGGACCTTTGGCATGCAGGTAGGTGTTCATCCAAGGCCTTTCAGCTCCTAGCCAGGCTGCAGGCTCTGACGAACCTGGGGCTGGTGAGTTCCCTCCAAGAATTGATGGTACCAACCCCTGCTCAAATTTGCATGTATCGTTTCCTTAGCTTTGCTCCTGATGGAATCAGGGATTATCCTTTAGTGAAAATTATTCTTAATGTGTATTTAAGCATTAAAAATGAATACACGTGCATGATAAAACTTAGGGAATAATTTATAAACAGCTAACGTAACGTGAGATATGGAGTACTCAGCTGCCCTGCAAACGCCTGTGTAACAGTAGGATGCTTCTTCCTTCAAGGATGTTTCATTATGTCTCACTGACCCCTTCATGGAGGCCTGGCCTGCCAGGGTCTGCTGGCATTTCCAGGCATTAAAACCTGAGGAAGATTATGTATCTTCATGCTTTTCACTGCATCAGACAGCAGCTTGGCACCCAGGCAACATTCTTCACCCTCTGCAGCTACCTAAGGCTGCATGTACCCTTAAACAGCACCTACAATGAGTGCTGCTTTTTTCCCTGCCAGCTGCTGAATCAGCAGCGTTAGCTGTGGATATGAAAAATACAGATTTCCTGCTAAGGAGTTTCTATGCAAAATGCAAATAATTTTACACTTTTAGGTAAGTGATAATTAATATTGTTTTTAATCAAAGCATGCTTACTTACTCCTACAATTATTTTTAAAGGATGGGAGATGCTTCTGCAGGGCATAATGGCTGCCTCCAAACACAGCCCTCTACCCTGCAAACATCAGGCCGTGCAGCGTTAATGACCCCTCCCCACCCCTTTGACTTCTACTTTCTTCCTTCCCCTGGGGATGCTTCTTCTCTTGTGTCCTTCCCTTCTACCAGGCAAACACTTGCTGCCACTGCAGAGAGCTGCTGGGATGACTCGGTCTCCTCTAGTGCATTACACAACCGCGTGGACTGGCGCTTCTCGAGTCTCTTTTGCCAAGGCTGAGCTAATGGCACAAAGCATGAAGCAGGAGGAGAACTGGGCTCCACGAGCGGCACCTACCCAGTGTTTTTTTAGAGTGCTTTTCTCTCCCTCTGGTTCCGCTCAAACACTGCCTGAGTAGTTGTTCTTTAATACATTGCTTGTTCAGTTTCATTTTTCATCACTTAATGTCTTAGCTAATTTAAATAGTGTCAAACCAAAGAGAGCCACCCCCTTCGCTAAATGAGAAAGGAGAATTGGCTGCAACTGATGTGGAGAAGGCTGAGGTACTGAATGAGTTCTTTGCCTCGGCCTTCTCTAGGGGTGCCTTCCAACCCATACCATTCTATGATTCTATGCTGGGCATATCAGTGGTGACACCGCTTGGTCTTTTAAACAATTTAGTTGGTTTACTCAATTATTCTCACAGGCAAACTTTTTCAGCATGCTAAACCATCCTGTGCAGGAGGATGATGCTCCAAAAGGTTCATTGGCCCCAGTACAGGGCTACCACGACCTGACAGGGTCAGTCAATTACCTAAACCAGTGCATGCAGACAAATCCAGCCCTGCAAGTGAGCAGCAGGGCTGTGCAGCCTATGAAAACCTCATCCTCAGTGGTTTTGTGTGCCTCATCTCACCCTTCTGCAACATGGAGCTCTCAGATCCCATGCCTTGTTCCCCACCCTCCCCAACCCTCAAGTCTGACACCTTTAAACAAAAGATGCTCTCTGTACAAAAAGGCACTAATAAAATTAGTCCTGTTGGTTCAGAAAGTGAAGGGCAACTTCAACTGTGGAAGGACACAGGCACGTACATGATATTAATGATAACAGAGAGAAACAACAGATCTTCCTCCTAATTCTACCTTGCTGTGACCAGTACGGATACTGTAAGGACCAGTGCGTGCTCATCTACCGCTTAATATGCTAGAAATCAGCCCCCATGTAACACTTATCTCTGTGTAGAAGCCTCTGTCCTACCAACAAGGAGACCTCAGAGCATGGTCCCACAGTTGTCACTTGTCTGGAGCAAGGCTTGGGTCATGCTCTTCACAGATCATATTGCTGTAGCCAACTGTAGATGCGAAAGAGTCTTACATGCACCAGTATCATCTTCTTAAAGCTCACAGATACACATGGGTCTGCTGGGGTGCAGTTGGGAAACAGAGGCAGGTACAGAAGATCCTGCAGCAGCAGGTTCTACAAAGTCAGCAAGGGGATGGGCTCAGAGTGGAAACACGGGGTTTTTTTTTTGATTGTTGGGGTTTTTTTTACGCTGAAAGTGCCCCCTTCACCCCCACAGCTTTTATCCCAAAACAAGAGTGGAGGAGGGAGCCCCATAACCCACTCAAGGACAGCTTCTTTTTGTCTACATGCTCTTG
The DNA here is from genome assembly GCA_020800305.1 of Porphyrio hochstetteri. Taxonomy (NCBI): domain Eukaryota; kingdom Metazoa; phylum Chordata; class Aves; order Gruiformes; family Rallidae; genus Porphyrio; species Porphyrio hochstetteri. Next base: position 45,948,898 of record CM036907.1, read on the forward strand.
ACCCTTCTCTTTCAAGTCTCTCAGCCCAGTTTGAGGTCATTTCCCCATTTGAAAAAATCCCTGTTAGAGACCACCCCCTCAATTTGTAGCGGGACTTGAGGAGTGAGATGCACTTCTTCCTTGCTAATATATGTTGGCAGAAATGTATGGGCTTTCTGGCCCTATCTCTGCCTTTGGATAGACTGTGTTACACAGGGTGATGCAACCCCTGTATATCTCAACAGAATCACACATTAAGTTATTCCTTGTTTTTTTCTGATGGCCAGACATGCTTTTCTATAACACTGCAACTTACTCTTCCTGTTTGTTGTTATTGCTACATACATTGTCTTAGAACCAAACTCAAAGAAGCTATTAATAAGGAAAATTAAACATCATTATTTCTACTCTTTAAAAAAAAAAAGTATCATTAATTCCAAATTATCAGTCCTTCTAGTTGTCCAGCTTGGAAGCTGCAGATGTCCACTTTCTTGCAGAAAACATGATTAGATACTCCTTCAATGAGTTCACTATACTCACAATCTCTGGAAGTTTCACAGCAAAAACTAGACCCCATTAATTTTTCCACTGCATTCAAAAGTCTGTCAAATGTCTTGAGAATTCACATTGAACCCAAAGGCTGCTGGGCACCCTGCAGCTTTTGGAGCAACCACTTGCCCTACAAAGTCTCTGGTTTGGGCTGATGCATTTTGTATACAGATTGAATGTGGTCACCCAGGGGCAGGGAGTAACGCTCCTACACACAGTCAGTTCTGCTCTGTTAAACTATTTGGAAGCTATGTTTCTCATAAGCAGATGCTCTTGTAAATACCCAAAAGTTAAAGTTGGTAGCACTTTCAAGACGGTCTCCAAATCTGATTGCACAGTAGAGGGCAATCACTTGATCCTCCAAGTCTTCATATGTAGACTTCACAAACAGTTTGCAGAATGCAAATGCATCCCAGAAATTCTCCTCTCTTTGCTAAAATTCACCAAACCATACCAAACCAGCCCCTCTCTGAAGATTGAATCACCAGGAGGGGCTTTCAGATTGAATAGGTACTCAAGGAAAAAACTGTCCCTCGCTACCCAGTGCAAGAAGGTGGTGATGGACAGACAGACAGGATTTCCTTGATGATCTTTTTCTAATGGGAGCACTAGGAGATGCCCCAGACCCTCTCCAGACCCAAGTCTTCCCAATAAACATTTTCACAAAAAAAACCCCCAAAACAACCCAACAACCCTTCCAGCAAAAAAACCCAACACCTTACAAGTTTCAGACGTTGATGCAAAGGGTACTGGTAGAAATATTTTAGAACGAGTCACAACTAATCTATTAATCATTGCTATTAATAATTAATTTGTCCTTCTGCAGCCCTTTTCACCCAAGGATGTATCAAAGGACTTCCCAACCATTAGTTAAGCATCACCACATCTCTCCTACCGTAGGTACTGGCAGGGCTGGAGCAGTCTGAGAGATGTGGAACTTGGCACCCGGGATAAGGCAGTGACTTACTGGAGATATTAAACTCTGCGATCAGTGCCAGGAGCGGGAGCCAAACAAAGCCTGCACTGGAATCAATTTTCAGGCTTTTTTTTTTGGGATGGTTCTGTTTCACTTATTTTTTAAAATAAATATGTATTTGAGGAGCTGTGTTCATTATGGTGGTTTACTTACAGGAGGCAGAGCTCTGTCCATGGGTAATTATATGTGGGTCTCCCGTAGGAGTCTCTGCTATGTGGCAGACTTCACCCGTGGAGCGTTAAAATACAAACACTGGAACAAGGTCTTTTTCTGCAATTCTGTTTATTTTTGGAGAAACACTCCTGATTGAGATGGAAAATGCTCCCCCATCACCCCACAGGCCAGAAGTCCCTTCTTTTTCATGCCGGCCCCTGTTACAGGCTCCCCCAATAACCCAGCTAACGCACCTATTTTTCATAACTCATCCAGCTGCCTTACAAAAAGCCAATGAATTATTCTCGGTTTTAGTGCAACCACTGAAAATATTTCAAAGTGAAAAGGAATTGACCCAACCTACTGTGCACATTATTTATTCAGAGGTAGTACAAAAACGAGTCCCTGATGTTACTAAAACAAATCCTAATAAGTACAGAGAGCATCAATTACAGGCTTCCCTTTATAGTCCTATATATCTCTTTCCCTTTCTAGAGATAGTATCACATGCAAGGGGGCACTGTGTTGGCTTTCAAATCTATTGAGCTTTCATAATTATAACCTCCATTTTAACCTCTTTTATAGGACATACTATACCGTTTCACGTTATGTTCCTTGAATCCCAACCAACCCTATGAGAAAGCGTCTTTAAAGCTCGCTGCTTATAAGATGTGCATAAAATGGGAAATATTAAGCATTCATAATGCTGTGCATACATTACATTGGGGTGCTGAGCGCAGGGAAGAGCGAAGCGAAATATATCTTTTGACCCTCACTTGGACTCTGGCTTTAAGCTCGGTAAATATTCAGCATGCACATATCCTGACATAATGAAACCAGGGAAATATTAATTGCAGTGGAATAGCTGGATTTTTTAATTTTTTTTTTCCCCAGCCTGTATGGAACGTCCTTCTATTTAATCAAAAAGCTTGGAATGATTCCTAATCTATCATAAAATTTTTTAAGGACATGATTAATTCCATTGTTTAAATTCTGTTTTATTGCCGTAAGAAACTCTCATAAATGATCCCACACCTTTCTCTGTGAACATTTCCTTCTAAAGTAATATACTAATTAATTTCAATTAAATATATGTAAAAGAAGATATATTTTGAAAAATGCTTCTCCCTTGCCATTTGTTAATATATTGAAAAAGTGTAAACCTTGGAACATTTAGCATAGAAAATATTCATTTTTGGTAATTTCTCAAGGGGGCAATTTATTAAATGAAAGGCTTTTAACATTAGCTAAAAGCAGCCCTGTAAATCATGGGTGTCATCAAACTGCTTCATCACTTCATTAATTTAAAAGATTATTATATGCGTAACTGACATAATTTTGAACAATGTTACATGGTTAATTTATTAATGTAGAAAAGCAGAAATGACATGCTGAATTGATTTATTGTTATAATTGTATAATTTTAGGACTTTTCTCTGTGACTTTCACCAACAGAGCAAATGATTCAGGGTGAAGTTGTGCCATTGATTTTATTTTTTTATTTTTAGGACAGGACTACTCACTGATGTCTGCAAGGACTTAAGAAAAGATGGTTCAGCACAGCTCCTCTGTGTTTCAGCAGGACCTGTTGAAAGACCTCCTTTACAACCCACAGTCACCTTGTGGTTTTATTAATTTTAAAGCACTTTTTTCCCCCCTTTCGGTAGCCAAAAAAGATTTCAAAGTTAACACAACTACGCGAAAAACCTGACTTTGAGCAAGCATGCTTAAATGTGCGTATCCCCCTAAGCTCTTCACATGCACAGATTTTAGTTGGAGAAGCTTCTTTCTCCACTGAAGAAGCCAGAGCCTCCCACAGACCAGCCCACGGTATTTTAAGTCGTAATTATATTAGCGAGCAGTTAGTGCTGGCTTCATGCCCGAGCTGAAAATATAATGCAGCATCATTTCTTTTCTAGGTGCTGCACAGAAAGCACAGCTCAACTTGTCTTCAATAATAGAATACCATGTTTGGGGTTTATTTTTAGATTGAAATGATGCGTGACTCTGAATCCCTGCAAAGCTGGGGGAACATTCCTTGTTCCAGCCCAAAGGCACGTGTGGAAGGGCAGGCAGATCCTGCTCAAAGTACCTTGCCTCAAAAACCTGCGAGGGAATAAGGTTAAATCAGGATTTAATGAAATGGGGGCCCCAGTTCAGTAAACCACTTGGGCTCTCTACTTCAGGGATGTGAACGTGCTTCCCTTTAGCAGAGCCTCAACGAGCCCAGCAAGCCTCTCTGCCTTCCTGGAGCTCTGCATCCCACACCCGCAGCATGGCTTTTTCAAGCTGAATTGTCACCAATTTTTTTCTCCACATTTTGGCTGAATTTTCCAGCCCCAGGCTCATGCTGCATTGCTATGGTTGTGCCTGGAATGGTGGCTTGTGGCTGCACCGGTGATTGCATAATGCTCTTGTGGCATGTTTACGCTATATGAAGAGAGAAACATGGTCCACAACACAGCTGACTGGCTGGCCTAAAAAACAATCCTAGTGATCTTACAGTGCAAACTGAAGCTCTGGTTCCAGAAACATCTCGTTTTCTAACACAAGCCTTGATAGAGGAAAGCTTTTAAATGATGGCTACAGGTACGTACTATTTGGAGCTGTGTTAATGTTGCACAGGGAGTCGTTGGCAGGGACAAGAAAACAACGGGAGGAGTTGGCTAGAGTCGTCCAGCCACAGCCATCAGTGATACCCCTGGTTGGACGTCCAGCACCCACTCTCACAGGGCATAGGTTCCCACAAGTCCAGTGCCATATAAACATGGTATGGATGTTCCCAAAACCTTGAGCCACTTCCAGCCCCACTTAACGTTAATGTTGGCATGGCCGTCCCTGAAAGCTTGGGTCACCTCCAGCCTTGTTTAGTGCTAACGTTAAGCAGGTGACCTGAGAGAACCAGGACTGGAATGGACGTGCTAATAGCCCAGCAGTCAAATTTGTTTTGTTAAAACCCAGCTCATTGGCCACATCACCGTCAGCATACCTGTGAAGGGGCACAGGGCTGGGAGTAGGGAAACATGGGCTTCATGCTGAGCATTACTTGTGCAGGGTGTCAACGCTTGGGCACATCCCCAAACTCCTTTTCTCTTTTTGTACATTTTGTTTATTTCGAGATGCCTTTAGATGACCCGCCACACAGGTTGGCCCTCTAGAAGGGACATCTGAGATGCCAGTAATAAGGACACCACAATCAAAGAATTTCACAGTGGATAAAATTTAAAATGCAGATTAAAACCTAGACCATTTCAGAGCAGCAGTTAAGGATCCTGCATCATCAAATGGTGTCAAAAGAGCATTCTGGGCAATTACTGACAATTTTTAAGAGAGTATTTTTCTTTTCCCTGTAATCTTACATAATGCCTTTCATATGTAATACCTCGAGCATACACAGTATGCAAAACACTCTACCAACTGTATACAGACAGAAATCATTTCGCCATTAAAAGCAGCCATGGCCAGGGTGCAGAATGGTGACCAGATGGTCTGAGCACAGCACACACTGCAAGACTAAAGAGCAGGGAAAATTTTTAGCCGAGACCGCTGGGGCAAACCCAGGCTCTTATGAAAAGCACCATGTGGTTTTTAATGTGCACAGAGTGAAGACAGGACCTCTGATTTTAAGACACTACCCCCCAAGATGTAAATTATCCAGAAAGGCATCCTTCATGCCACGCAGTTTCAGCCCATCGCTCACGTATATTATTTCAATGCTCACAAGTTAGATAGGGTGTATTATAAATCTCCAATTACCTCTGGCATGTGCGTAGTTGACTTTTATTTTTGATGATGATAATTTTTCTTTTCTAAGGGTGTCACTAAGGACATGGGGAAACAATTTAGGAGATTAAAAAAAAGAGGGGGAAAAAAAAAAAAAGAGGAAAGATTTGAGCCAAATGCTTTCTTACAGGAAACATTTATTTGCACTCAAGTGTCTCATCTAACAAAGTTCCACCATATTTTCCCACAACAGACAGGAACTTGTCTGCATTAGCATTTTAAGAAACGAATCCTAAAGACCAGCAAGTGTCAATACGCTGTCACGAGCAGGATTGATGGCTCTTAACAGACCTCTTCTCACATGAGTGTAAATTACTGCCTTTTAGTTCATCAGAGGCATTTTGGTCAACACAAATTTTTCTTATTTTCACATGGCCTTTAAAATCCTTACGAAAGCAAAACAGAGGGTCTGATCCTGTCCTACCGCAGCCAACAGCAAAGCTCCTCTTTGTCTGACTGAAAGCAAAAGGGGAACCCAAGTATGAGCAAAAGGAATATTGGGATTTTCTGCCACCCAATCCCGCAGATCACATCACAAATAGAGACTCTAAAAGGTGCACACGCGAGAGAAAGAATTGGTAGGGAATAACTTGTTTTCAAAACAAAACACACATTCTACATGATCTGGAGCAGATATGTCCTGGGCAAAAAGAGCTGGTTTTGATCTGACTTTTGTTTTATATTTAGTGCTGCAAACATCTGCTAGCCTTATTACAAATTGCACTTTGGTAGTCATAATTAGTAACCACATGACGCTGTTCTACATGTGACATTCACAAAATCAGAAAAACATGGGACAGTGGAAGTACTCTATTAATGTAATTCCTGGATGTTACATACAACCACTGCCTGACTCTCTTAGCTCCTCCATCCTTTCCCAATGCCAAGGGATCCCTTCTTTTTTTTTAGAGAAAGACACTTTAACCAAAGCAACAGGTTAGTTACAGATTTTCTCTTAGGGAAGATAGTTACTGGTGATGCTTAGCAGCTTGAAAATGAGGTCTGCCTCATGTTGACCGAAGGAAATCGCAAAGCCTCTCCCACTCTCAAGCTTAGGTGGACAAATCTGGATGTGTAGCAAAGATGACAACAGCCAAGTTCAACTAAAATTGTAAAGCTGCAAGTGTCCTCAGTGTAGCACTGGCTATGCTTGACCATGGGACAGAAGTCTCCAGGATTATAGCCCCAGGCAGTAACTTAATTCACATAATTAAACATCCATAAACCTCCCAACAAGAACAAGTGCAAAGTCAATGGTAGGATTTAGAAGCCTGCCAGAAACAGGGGAAAACAGCAGGGTAAAGAAAAAAGGGATGCCCATCTCTTTGCTGCATCCCTCATAGCAAATCACTGATCATGAAATAGAGTTTTCCCACCCAACAGAGTTCTGGTGCCTGTCAGAACAGAGCAAAACCAGGAACACCAGACGCAATTTGGTAAAAACAAATGAAGTAATAACCAAGGCACATTAAAACTGTCTCCCAACACTTCCCCTGCAACCAAACTTGACAAATCAACCCCCTCAGACCAAAGAAATCCCTGACAGCAGTTTGGTTTTGAATGTCCCTTCTCCCAAAGTATCAGTTCCTCTCCAGTCATGAACAGAGAAGCTCACAAGATACCAGTGCATCGTTTATTCAGCAAAAGCCTGGCTGTGGTGAACCTCCATGGCTTCCCCACTGCTTTGGGTTCTCCAGCTGCCATTTCCATTCAGCATCGAAGCCCTTCTGGCATCAGTGTGGTGATCCACCACCACCCCAGACCCTCCAGCAGAGCAGCCTGCTCTCAGCCCCTCCAGCCCTCGGGGGAAGGATTGGGTCTGTGGGGCAAGCAGAGGACTGGCAATGACTTTCAAAGGGTCTTTGCTATCCAGATGTTTCACTCTGTGGCTGGCAAACATGTTAATGCTGTGTAACCATCGTTTGATTTAGCTCCCCAAAGTGGCATCTAAGCAGTGGAGAGCAACAGTATCACAGCCAGCAGATTTAACATAAAGTCACAGTTACCAGAGGATTTGGTTTGGACTTAAGTCATTTACATCATGGCTAACGCTGCCATCTGCTTGCTTTCATGGCAAGGTATCCATGTACCTTCCTCTGGCCGTTCATCCCTTGTCTTATCATTCCACTTTCCTCCTTTCTCTTCCCTGCTGCTCATTTTCCCTCTGCCTAACTTCTGGGTTTTTTTATCATCTCTCCTCTTCCACCTTCCCATGACTGCTTTCTTTTCCTGAGTCAAAAACAACCATGGGAAAATCTACCAGAAACAAAGACAACTAGGTGAGCTGCTTAGACTGACCTAACAAAGACGTCTCTGGAATTTAAAATTTGCAGGGTAGGGCATAATTTTTGGGAAGTATCCCTGTATGACCCTCTTGCTCTTACACTTTTTCTAGGTGCTGTGGGTCCCTGTTGCAGATGAGATACTGGGTTAGATCTTTAATTTTGAACTATCATGACTTCTTTCTGAAACTAGGAGCCAGATATCCACCTCTCTGTAGTGGGAATGCTTTCCTTAGCCAATCATATGAAACAAAGAAGAGTTTTCCTCGAGGAGTTATCCACACCATCTGTTGGAGACAGGATTGCATTTCCTTAGATCCAATCTTTACAAATGTGTCCCCTGCAATGGTGAATCCACAGAGTAAGTCTGCTCCAGTCCTTAACTAGTTTTGGTATGAGGAAGTTCTCTAATATCTAATTTAAATCTCCTTTGCTGCATATTACACTGATTATTTCTATTCCTTCCCTCAAAAGGCATGGATTAAAATATCTTTGCTCTCTACTAACCTTGCAAACAGTGGAAGATTGTCACCACTTTCCAACCTAAAAGAATTGTGTTCCATCAGATTTTGGTCATTTCATCCCAATATTAGAGAAAAGTCCTCTTCTCTCCAGAGCAAGCCATGCTCTTTCTGCCTCTGCAAGAGGCAATAGGGACAGGGCAGGCTCTGAATTGTCTGAGAGAAAACAGCAGAGTCCATAAAGCAAGTAGAGCTCCCAAAGAAGATTTATGGCCAAAGCACTCAAGAGCCGTGTTGTCTGAGTGTTTCTCTTGGAAAGCCCTGCTTGTGTGGGTGCAGCCAGCCCTTATTCCTGTCCCGCTGGCAGCAGGGCTGCGGTATCGCCGCCACTTCTCCATCACAGGGGGGGAAGCAAGGGTATATATGCATAATTAGCATTTTTCAAGAGTGGTGCTGGAGGCTGCTAGAGGGAGAAGGGAAAACAAACATAAAATAAAATCCAGGCAAGAGGGTAATATTTCCATCATCAAAGCTGACATACTGCACTGCAAGTCCTTTGAGCAGCAGAAACTTGATGTGCAAAGCCCGTTGAAAGAGAAATCTTTGTATGAGCCTTTCTCAAAGGATAATTTTAGACTTCGGCACTTCTTTTCACAGGGACAATTTTAAATCTGGAATCATTCACAGACATCCAAGGCCATTAGGTCATGGAATATGACTTCTTCTGAAACAGGGGCCAATGATTTTCACCTACGTTCCTCTATAAACACTTTTGCAGGGAGAAGCTTGTTTGCAAGTAGAAGTTTCCATAGGGAAAACTATATGCTTGGTAGGACAGGCAGGTCTTCCAACAGGAAACCCAACTCCTTGAACTGCTGGACTCTGACACCGATGAAAGGGTGGTCACAAAACTATGTGTCCATTCCTCACCTCACTCTGTACCATCCTCCTGGCAAAAGTCACCAGTTCTCACTTCTCTAAGCTAGACCTGGGAAGATCCCTCCCAACAATCAGAAACTCCTCAGACCTTATGCCTGGTGTTGCTGGATGGGCACTGGAGCATATTTTCTGGTTTTGGCTGAAGGCAAGGAGGATTTTCCTACAGAGGAAAGATGAAAAGCATGGAGGAGGATGAGAGCTGTGGAAACGCTGACACACCCCTTTGATAAATTTATTAAGGGTCTCTGTTTCCCCCTCTCCTGATCAAGGAGTAACAAAAGCTTGGTTTTGTTTCCCATGAAAATTCACACAAAAGTGTTTATTCTGTGAGAAGACAGATTCAGAGAAGCAAAGAGGAGACCCTGAATATATTTTGAGTGCTTCAGCATTTTTGGATAGTTTTACCTCTTATTTACAATAAGACTACCTTCCTTGGGTGTCTTCTGTTCAGCCTTCCAAGCAGCAACCTAAGAATGTCCACATATGTAGTGCTGCTGCTTAGGAAGGAGACACAGGTCTTGAAGAGGTGGTTTTCTTTCATTAAATCCCTTTTCTGAGGGCATTTCTTTTCCAAGGCCCCCAAGGCTTTTGGAAGTGCTAGCGAGGCAGGGGACAGTACCATCAGAGAGGCAGGATATCAAAGTATAAGCACACGAATGGTGGAAAGCTCTAAATCCTTCCATTGCAGTTCTGTACCTTCCCATTTCTCTCAACAGCTTCCCTGCTTGTGCTGAGAGAAGTCTCTCCCAGTCCTCCTTCCGCACCACTGTTTCCCATCTCCTTTCCTTCCTCCCACCCCTGCCAACTCTACCACTCATCTGAAGCTCTCTTTGGAGGCTATCAATTTTGCAGTTCCTTCATGAGATGCATTGATTTTGATCATTGATAGCACTGCCTCTGAAGCAAAAGAGGACTAGGAAAGAGATGATTTACATAGCTGTAGATCCACCCATAGTGTACTGAGTTTGTTCCTACCAGGACTAGTTGACCTTACCAGGCAAACTCCTCACTGAAATCTTTCAATGAAGATCACTACTTTGTACCAAAGTGAAAACCCTCACCACATATAAAAGAAACATATCGGTCAAAGCAACATATCCAAGTATTTTCATACTTGAAAAGTGATGCTTCTGGAGGGGTAAATAAATGTTCAAGTAGAATCACAGTTCATGCATCTGTTGATCAAAAAGAAGATATCGCGGAACTCAAAACAAACCAGCAGAACAATAAAACCAACAATAAAATCCAGCAAAAAACCTTAATTCTGCCTCCCTCCCCCACAAGGATAACAAAACCTCTTCAAATCAAGAGAGACTGCACTGGCAGACAACTATGGGAGGCTTTACATTGATGTTTTCTTTCTTTGGAAAGGCTTTAAATGCTTTTCTCATGTTTTTACAAAAGCTTTTGCATTTTCCAGGGGTTCTCTTTCTGTCTGAATGCCACTGCTGGCAAAGGAAAGGAAATTCTTCATGACCTTTTGTTGAAGCTACGGCAAGGGTTTCATGAGAAAATTCCACATGCATGGAGCCCCGAATGGGCTCCTATAAACAACAGGGAGGGAAAATCAACCTCAGCCAGGAAGCAAACAGATGTTTCATTCATGGCCATACCAACAAATCAATATTAATCAATAACGAGATCCATTCATTACCCCCCACAGCTGATTGCCTGACTGCATTTTCCAAGTCTTGGTTGGACTGAAATCCAAGGGGATTCTGCTTACCCCAAAAATGGTGGCTATCCAAGCCAAGCATGCTCCCTACCAGCCTGTGCTGTGGACTGACATCCAGCCTTGACCTAGACATCCGCAACTAGTTAAAGACCTGTTTATTAACCTTAACATCTTACCCAGTGTAGAGAAAGCTACGTCACCATTAACCAGTACTCCTTGTTTTGATGTTAGTCCCCAACATACTTTTCTAACTATTATCAACTCATCACAAGCCATGCCCTGCAGAAGTCATTCCCCAGAGGTTACGAGGACCCATATGACACTCCTCTTACATCTGACCTGCAGTTGGAGAAAGGGAGAAGATGAGTGGAAAAAAAGTCAGTAGTTGGGGAATGGAAAGGAAGGGAAGGATTAAATGAAAAGCTCTGCCAGGATGTAGCCATGGGGAGCTAATTCACCATGGGCAGATCAGCTTGAGGGAGGATGGAGTTTAAAGGCTTGGAGTCTAGCAGACAGCTGGTACTCAGCTGGTGATGCTGCTGGTGTGCGCTGCTCCAGCGTAGCCTATAAACGACACCAGGATGCGTTCTGGATTTTTTTTTTGGTTGTTTGTTTAAAGTGACTTGTACAGGAAATTTTTCCTCATCACATGTAAAAGCTGTTCCAATTCCCCGAAGTAAGAGACTCGGCAAGCCAACTGCAAGGAAAGTGGAAGTGCTGAAGCATATGAACAAACTGCAACAACATGCAAGCGTAACTTTTATTGCCAACAGTAGATGCACACTGGAATTTGAGGCAGGGGGGTGAGGGAGTGGGGGAAGAAACCCTGATGAAGTGGCAAAAAGCAGTTGTTTTTCTTTATCTACAGAGAATGCTGTGGTTTAATTTGCAGATGAATCACTTTGTTGTGATTTATTCAGTTTGTAAATGGATCTGATTTATTTTCCCGGGGAATTCTAGAGATTTTTTTAGTAAAGCAAGTTATCAAGGCAGTTTACAATTAAAGGCAACATAATTGCACCAAAACGTTTGAAGAAGACCAAATGAGGGTATCACCTGCCAAACTTTTTGGCAACAAAACAGAACAAAATGAAAGAACATAAGAACATAAACAAAAAAGCAAACAATTCCCCAAACAAACCTCTATTAAAAAAAAAAAAAGAAAGAATAAAAAAAGAGAAGTCTAGGATGTAGACAAACCAAACACAGACTTGCCAGTTGTTAAAAGAGCCTTTAAAGGAATATCCTCATTTGGAGCACTCTGTTTCAGGGCACCATAATATCAACTTTGCCAGAGCAATTAAAATGTTTAATAATCCAACCTGGATCTCATTTATATGGCATATGAACATAGTAAAATAGAGCGTATGGAAAGTGTGCTGTACAATAAGATGTGGTTTATTTCATATCACAAGTTTGCTGGTAATTAGATAGTTCATATCACAGGAGAAATGTTAACGCCTAGCAAATATAATATATACAGCCAGCAGATTTGCCAGCTTCAATACTTTTCCTATGCTCACAGTCTTTTTTTTTTTTCTTTTTCCATTTTCACCCCATGGAGAACATGGAAGTTGATGATTCAAAATCTCAAGACTTAGTGGAAAAATGGTCTGATTAATTCTCATACCTGGCTGGAGAATAAAGCTTTCCAAAAATGAAATGGTTATGCTTAAAACTACATACAGAATCTATCAGCTTTAAAGTACAGCTGGGTCTGCTCCAGACATAAGCACCTTTTCTCAGGAGTTTCTAACTATAGAGTTTTTTGCTTCCCCTCTTACACATGTAGCAAAGGACCTGAAAGGAGGTGGTTTTCAGCATCACTGTCACAAGAAAGAATGCAAAGTTTTGCCATTTACACTCTGGTCAGAAAGTACCACCTTCATAACATCAGCCACATTAGGTGAAACCCATGCAACGAAATACAACTCTACAAACCACTTCCTGTTATCAGAAACTCTTTGGTTATGAAGAAGCTTTCATTTTCCACATGGAGGAAGAGACCGCTGCTCGACTTCCTGCTGCCGAAGAACCGATTTGGATAACGTGGCCACGTCTCCTGGCAGGAGAGGACTCAAAGTCTATTTTAGCAGCAAGTGGAACACCTCCCACTTAGAAAGCTAGCGTTCCTGCAGCAGGTTGGAAAGAGTTTACAATAGGCTTTGATGCCTTTGCTCAGCCACATTTCCTCTTCCAGGATTTGCTAGAAAGAGGGGGAGGGCGAAAAAGGAACAGGACCCAAACCCTTTACTATCTCTTCTGAGCTTGTTGTCTTTTGTAAGCTACAAAGAACAGATTTTCTTTTGTAAATCCTTAGTAATTAAATGAGTACTCCACTGGCTATATTCTTCAATGGTCTTGTTTCCTAGGTTTTGCCTTTGACAGTCATATTTTGCAAAGGCTGCTAAGATGACTAGGCACCTTACCCTACTTAACACTAAACCAATTGATGCCCGTGCACACTGCATGAAGGAGGAAAAGTTTCATTAATGGCACTTCATTAAAGAACTGCACTGGAAAGCCCTAAATGTGACCAAACCAACCGAAATCCAGAGCGAGCTGTCTATTAGGAAAGCAACAAAGACAGTTTCGGAAACTGAACTCTGGCTCCACTGCAGCGGATTAGGAAGAGTGATGGGATTAGTGTTTAATGACTTGGGGCAAGAGACAAAGGGAATTTCAACAAAGAGGCTTAGATATGGAAGAATTAACACTCTCTATCCCAACCATGCCTCTGATGACTTCTAGCATTCTTTCCTGGCTCTGCTGAAGTTTGGGGAGGGGAGGGGGGGAGGGAAACAAAATAAAAAAAAGACTAGTGGAGCTTTAATACCGCCTTAGCCTTTTCTTATCCCAGTTCTTTCTCTTTTTAAAGAAAGAAAAGATCTTTTAATTTTTCTTAATGCAATAAGCAAAGTTGCTAAGGGCTCATGCTTCAGCAAGCTAGCCATGCATCCATGAGTGATACTTGCTGATGCTACAGATCTCTCTGTATATATATTTATACGTATATATAGATACACACATGTGGTTATATAGAGATATACATATACCTATATAGATACAAACAGATACCTATACATATTTATACAGATAGAGCACATACTTTTAAAATGACTTAACAGGGAATGGAATTTGCTCACGACTGCATGGACTTGAGAAATCCTCTTTGATTTGGGGTTGTATTACACAATATGGAGCAGGGCGAAACAGGCAGGAGGAGCACGCAATTCGTAGAGTTAACCACAGGCTTTCCCAGAGTGACACGATTCAGGGCAGAACCTCTTATTAACAACTGGTAGAGCCCATGAGCCTACCTACTCCCTGGGAGTAACTCATGATTTGTTCCAGCATAAGGGACAAAGAGAAGGAAGACTAAGCAGTTATGATCTAGAAGAGAAAATCTCTCAAAGCTAAAAGCAGTCAGGTAAATAACAAAAAATAGCCCAGTAAGGAAGCCGATTCCCCTCCACTACGATACAGAGACATTAATGTATTTGAGCTCTAAGCAACACTCCAGCCTCTGACCCTCTGGGCGCTAGCGTCAAGGAGACACTGCTTAAATAAATATACAGCAAGCACCAAACCACCTGTCAGGAACGAGCTTAGGGGGACCTCTCCCGAGAAGTGTGGTGCAACTACTTCGCAGCTTGCTGAGCTAAGGGAAGCACCTGCACCTCCCTGAATTGGGGCCTTTTACAGCTGCAGATCCGTGTTTCACAAAGGTAGAGATAGATGCTATCCTACAAAGTCTTCATACCCTATATACCCAACTCATCATGTCATTATTTTATTTTTATTTCATTTGATTTTTTTTTTATTTTTAAAACTGACCTGAAGCACTTGCGGAAAAGCTAGGTATTTGTTTCACATGTTAGCCAATATGAAATGCTCCCAGAGCAGCTTTAGACTCCAAAGTATTATTTAACCAGTGTGGTTTAGTAGGACAATGGCAGCCCCCTGCCGTAATCCATTCAGGGGCAATACCATCAGTCAGTGTGAAATTAAATACATTACAGGGTAAGAGCTTAATGCGTTTTATAGGCAGTTGTTCATCCACATCAAACTTTAGCTTTTAAAATCCTAACATTTGATCCCACAACAGGAACCATGCCTCGAGAATGAGATTGGCACGTTTGCACTGCCAGCAGGGCAGAAAAAGCGGAGCGCAGCCTGTAGTGGGAAATGCAATTGCCTGAGAGGGAAAAACGCTCCCCGTCAAGAGAGCTCTGCAGAGGCACAATCGCTTGTAAGACATAAGCAGGGCTGAAGATGGTAAATACAAACCCAGAGCTGGCTGGCTATGGGTTATTAGAGTCACTGTTTCTTACCGGGGTGCACGTATGTTTCACTTATATACCTATACATATAATGATAATGAATAACAATGATAATATGGTTTCTTTAATCCATCCATATAAATTCTGGTTCTGCAAACTCTTAAATATGCAATCCCTATTTCCCACAGAGTTTAATGGGACTTTGTGCTTGAGCAGGCAGGATTCCCTTGTCAGAGTCCACAGGCTCATCATGCCTTTACGCTAGCTGAATGCTCTTCCTTGATCCAGCTGCCAGGTCTCTTGCATGGGGGGGTGGAGGGGGATGTGCCTGTCCATGCTCTAAAACCTAAACGCTCCATCTTCTCTTCACCACGGAAACAGCCTGAGCAGTGAAAACCGTTCGTAAAAGAGATGTACAGAAAGTGCCAAGCAGAGGAGCCTGTTAGATCCTGCTTTTGGTTACACTTGCTTAATGCAGGAGTAAATTCCATTTGCTTCAGCTGAGTTACTCCAGATATGAATAGGTGTGAGTGAGATCAGAACAGAGTCCTCTAGAGAGCCCTCTGCCTTCTGTGATGCTACTTCTGAAAATGAAGCGCTGATAAGCCCCAGTGGTAAAAAAAAATAAAAAAATTAAAATATCTTCAGAGCTATCTGTTGCTCAAAATGGCTTTTAACTGTTGAAAGAACATCAAACATTTAAAAACGCATAATCTGCTCTCAGCACCGACACGCAGTGCCAGGAATATTCGTCAGCCTTATGTTTTTGGATCATGTGTCACAGAGGATTATCTGACACTCCATGAACATTGACTGCTTCTTCCAGTTGCGGCTACAAAACTTGTTATCAGGCATGTCACTGGATGCTACAAGAATCATGAAGCAGACCCTGCCTTCACAGTAAGGGCATTGTATCTCCCCAGCCTATGAGCAAAACTATTCCTTATATCCTGATAATACCTTCCCCCTTTGAACAGAAAGAGCCAAAAGCAACTTTGTTGAGTTTTCTTTAGTGATGAACGTTTGGATAACTCTTTAAAATATTCCAGGGCTCCAGATGCTATTTATCCAGCAGTGTGAGTTGAGAGCTGTAAGCTCTGCACCTAAAGAAAGACTTTATTGCCTGGGGTGAGTGGGTGGGAAACTCTTTAGGCTCAAACAGGGTCAGTGAAGCTACAGGCAAGCACTGCAGTGACTCCAAATACAATGGGGGAAGGGCACAAAACAAGGGCAGGGGGGGCGGATTGCAGGGAAATCAAAGGAAGAATTTAATTTATCTGCAGGCTCATATTGTCTGGCTAAATGGGGACAAGGAAGGGGAGTCCAGGATCTTCCTTTGCGAAATATTTCAGTTGGCCAGAAATATTTTAATTCACAAAAATGTCCTTTAAAAGTTTTTACTCTCCCCTCCTGATGTCAAGATTAGTCCTTTAAAAGATACTCCTTTGGTTTCTACCTTCTTTCCTTCTCAACTGTGCCTTACATGCTTTTCTGGGACAAGTGGGAATCACACTGAAGAGACAAGAGGAGGAAAATATCTCTGCCGTGTAGCCACCTGCCTCTTGCACCACCCTTCTATCTCCATTCTTTCCTGCCCTTCTCTCTCCTGCTCATTAAGCCACCTAAGGCTCAGTCCCTTCCTCACGCTGGAGCTCTGGAGGCACGGGAAACTCAGCTATCTCATATGCTCTTCCAGAAGGCACCTTGCTTTTCTGAAGCCCACCTCCCAACTCTCACACATGCATTGTGTTCCCTGTCAATGTACTGGGCAGCCCAGATTCAACAGTTTTAAATCTCCTTCCCTTCTTCCCATCTCTTTTCCTGCACTGAGAGATTGCAAGGTTAAGTCTGCCCCTAAATCCCACCAGCTCCCCATGCTCACATCCCCTCCCAACTGTGTGTTGTCAATGATGACGCCATGCAACACAATGGCATTGCAGAGCTTCACCCAGCAGCTCATGAAAAACTCTTAGACAGGAGAGCATAGAAAGCACTACTGTAAGAGAAGTCAAACCTCCTAACCTTGTGAATTACCCACACCGTGTGGCCAAGAGCCACTTACGCTGCTGCCAAGAAGAGCAAAAGGGAATGGCTGCTCCTTGAATGGCTCACAGTGAAAAAAGGCCAGTTGTTCTTTCAGGTCCTCTGCTTGACTGCAGACCAGGGTGACCCAGAGACACCAGTGCGGGCACCCCTGCTCATCATGTGTGCTTATCACAGCAAATTTGGCCCTGCCAACAGCTCAGGGGCAAGCCCAGCCCCAGCCTAGGCACAGGTTTCACAAGAGCCTAAGGGCCAACCTCTTGGCCAACCCTGCGTTAACTGCGTGGCAGGGAGGAAGCCACATCCTGACCCTGTATGTCTATTTTTCATAATGGAGGGATAAACTCTTACATTTCCTTCCCTTAAATTACATTTTGCCAACCACCAAGGAGTCCAGTGTCTGTAGATGGCCTCCTAACAGGCTAGATCAGCACTGTCCACTGGTCATTACCAGAGCCAGAGGTTCAGAAGCACTAGTTGTAAAGACTGGAAATGCATTAATTAGAAAACATCTAAAAGAAAAATAAAATCAGAAAGACCAACCAACAAGACAAACATTTGTTATTTTTTTTTCTCCTCAAGAAGAAAAAAATGCTTTCCCAAACTTACTAAATAACAAAAACTTCAAACATAGAACGCATCTATTGGGGAAAAAACCCACAACCTTCTCCCAAACTTAGCTGTCAGTTTTAGTTCCTGCTCAATCAATTTTTTTCTTTATAATATCTGAACAGTCCAATCATCTGGCACAATTTCTAATGGAAAGGAAATCCACAGATGTCGGTCAGAGCTGTGTGTTTCTCATCTGCAAGCTGAAGCTCTGCCAAATTCCTGGGAAGACTGAACTGGCCTCAGGCCTTCATGCCGATTCTCTTGCTTCCCACTGCCACCCCCCATCCCAAATTGCCTCCCCACTCTTAACCTTGCCCCCTCAGCATTTCTGGGTGGGTCCCAAAAACACACACATACTTTTGGCCACTCCTTGTTCTCAGCTGAAACCTGTTCCCATCTGCCATTACCTCACCCTGACACACAGGTGCACCTCAGGGCTTTTCGGGAAAATCTGTATTTCTCACAAAGCAGGTGCCTGCGTGTACAGAAAGGTAAGTGGAAACGCACCACAGACTGACCTGGGTTTTCCAGGCTCAGCACTAATAATTTACTTTCTTAAATTGTTCTCCTTGTTTTTGCCAGTTGATATGCTGTCACCATCTTCACAACGAACCGGACTATGCAGTGCTCTTCAGCAACTGCTTTCAAGTCATCAGAGGGCAATTCCTCTCCCAGATGCAAGCTGCGTGGCCTGGTCCATGCTGAAAATGAATACCATGGCCAGGCTGTACTCCCAGGCACATAATGTGGTGTTGAGATCAATTTGGCTTTCACCAGCAGACCTGTGAGACCGCTCTGAAGTGGGAAGGGAATTCGGAGACCCGTGTGCTGGCTGCGCTGCCTGCTCCCGATGCTTTACCACAAAACTTGAGACATTCATTATTTGCATGAGAATTTCAGGCTTGACTTCAGCTCACCCCTCATCCCCGATAAGGTTCAATCCCTTTTGGTTTTCGACGCAAAGCCTCAAAGTATAATCCAGAGAGTCAGAAATGGGAAGGCAAAGAAAGCAAAGCCAACATTTTTATCATACTAATGCTGGGGTCTGTGGGTCTTGGTTTTAGACCCTGAATCACAATACACCTTACATACAAGTTTACCCTGGGATTGCACCAGCAGCAATCAGTTTCTGCCTGACTTGGTGTAGAGGAGACCAGGTTTGCCTCTGTTAAGTAAAGAAAATACAAAATTATTCCAGTTTTCCACTGGTGAAACTGAGGAGGTGATGCAGCCCTGAATTAAGCCTGGCAAAAATCGCCAATGCTCGGTTAAGTTCTATCATTTTGACCCTCAGACACAGAGCAGAAAGAGAACAGAGGAGGTGACATGGGCCCATCTCTATGCACTTCACTATAAAAAAAAAGAGAAAAAAAACAAAGTAGAAAAAATCCTTTGTGCTTTGTCCATCGACAAAAAATAGGAGAAAGGCAGCCTGCTTTCAAGAAGTTTCTGGCCAGTTTTAGCATCTTAAACCTATGTAACCCAGCTATGGGGCTCAGCTATTTGTTATTGTCCAGGCTAAACTTGGACGACTGAAATTTCACCTATTGCTAGAAAATGCGGCTTCTAGTCAAAAAGTTGCCTGATTTCACCAAACCGGAGTTCATAACCCATCTCCATGACCAATCTGTTTGGATCTTTCCATTACATGAGAAAGTTTTTGACAAATGGACAATACACGGGCTAGCCAAAACATCAGACTGGTAAAATAAATACCCTAAAAATATAGATTTTTTTTTTCTAGAAAAAACAATAAAAATAGAGAATTATCTATAAAACCCATAAAAATATAGATTTTTTTTTTGGTCTATAAACCTCATAAAATATGGAATTCTTTGTCCATAAAACCCAAAATGACACAATATTGTTGACCAGCTCTCCCACAGCAAACACAGCAGTTTAGATGTGTAAATACCTCCAGCTTTCCTGCAGTCCCTACAGGAGGAATATTGCCTGCTGGGGCAGCCAGCCAGCCCCACGGCCAAGTAAACAATGCTGAAAGCCTCCCAATGAGACGTAAGCACTGGCTGTGCCTTCTGCAGCCCCTGGGAAGCTTTGCAACATCAGAGGTTGGATTCAGCTGCATTTAAACGCCTCCTTCTCCTCCTTCCCTCTGTTTCTCTCAGTTATTTCAGCTGATAGATGCCCAAACCCCCCAGCGCAAGGCTCTGTCTTACGCTTATCTGCGGAGAGCAAAGCAGCATCTTGCCGGTCACGTCTGGCTATGCCTCAAGGTGCTTTCTGAAACAAGAAGTCACCAAATATCGGTGCTCTCTTGGTTCCCTCTATTACTGTATTTGCCTTGCCCCACCGTAAAATATTTTCTGGCAAGAGCGAGCGCCTGTGCTTGCGTGGAAGTCAGACTGGTACACCACATGGAAGGGTTGTTGGTTTTTTTTTTTCCCACCCCCCCTTTAATGAATTGCTATCTTTGATCCATTTTTCATATGTTTCCCTGTGCAAGCGCACAAAGACAAATACTCATTGTAATATTTATGAACACAGACTGATAGTTACTATGGTTTCAAAGAAAACAGGAAAAAGGGATCCAAAACTGGATGTGCTTCACGTTAGGTGGCTATAGGTATGGCACGTGGTGTAAATTCTGTTCAAACTGACTCACTTCTTTCGATGAGGTAAGTGTTGACATTAGACAATTTGGTGGGGAGCATTTATTTCTGCATTTATTAAAATGTCAGTAACAGCAGGAGTAACACCTCCTAAAAGGCTTGCAGGTGCTTGTCTTCAAAACTCCCAACATCTGAAGAGGATAAAAAGACACAAGCTATATTTAAATGATTCACCAGTGGCTGGAAGAGAATAGATACATTTGGGTGTTTAATTAATGCGTGCAATGCATAATTGACACTGCTCAAATCCAGGGAGCTGCCCAAACCGCTAAATTTCAGCGTGTTCAAAACGCTCTGCAGAATCAAAGTGGAAAAGAAAGATTTGTGCAGATTTCGATGTGTTGCAAAACAACATGGCTAATTTATTCAAGGGCCACGCTTTAGGCATACTCGCACACAGGTGAGCGCTACCTCCAAAATGTAAAGTACTCAAGTGAAAAGGAAGGGGATGAAAAATATATCAGCAAAAATGCATTTGAGATGTAAAAATAGCTCTGCAGAGGTCACAGCACTAAGCAGCAGAGGCGATGCCTAATGACTATAGATGAAGCATCAGGCTGGTATGATAGCAAGAAGAATTTTTTCATTCCCTCTCTCCAAAAAGCCTTTCAGGAGGGTTCTTGCATCCCCCCTCTGCCCAGCTCTCCAAAGAAATTGCTAAGGCCAGAATAAGACGTCGGCTTGTTCACATCAACAGGGAAATATAAACTGAGGTCAAGAAAACCACAACATCTGGAACGTGAGAAAAGGATTTACTGTTAAGGGCTTAATGAACTCTGAAAATAAAGTTCTCAACTTCACTAATTTGTTTGGGCTTCAAAGAGGAATAAAATGCAAAGCTGGAAGAAGGTTTTATGGCTCTCCTGAAGAAATAAAAAGCACATCTGAGCTAAAATTAGCAGAGCCCGATGACAGTGGGGAGAGAATCGTTACTATTATTTAGCTAATGCTAGGAGAAAATGCTAAATTGTAACAGCTAGCGATTTAAGTACAATTTTTTGTGGGAAAATAGGAATGATGGACTCCCTGCTTTGTGGCTCAGGGACAGACAGCATCCCTGAACTGGTGGGGAACAGGGCTGGATGGGGTTGCGCAGGCTCTGGCAGACATGAGGATCTGCCTGATGCCATTCACCCAGGACCGGATGGGTGAAAGGATGCATTTGTCCCATCATTTTAGCTTGAATTAGGACTGTGTAACAGCTCTTTGGTTCATACTGTGAACTGCTTTCATGGTGTGCAAAGCTGAGATCGTTCCGATAAAATGAAAGCTGGAAGATATATATTTAATGCACTCCAGGCACTACACCAGGCGCTCAGTCCATGGGAATCAGATGAAAGCTAATCCAAGAGAAACCCTTCCACGTGCATAAGGTGGGTGGCAGGTCCTCGGCATTAAGTATTTTGCTCCACACATCCACTCTGACTTCGCTGCCCTGCAGAGCTCAGCCATTTGGGACATCAACTGCATGCATTTCTTAGGCTATTTCTGTGCTGCCTCTCATCCCTGCAGGCATCAGTTCCTTCTCTGTTCCTTCTGAGGAACAGTAGTTAGTTCCATTAGATCCGGGACAAGGAGCTGGGTGAGGACACGGGTACAGATTGCTCCCAGGGCAGCTTTACTACAGCCATACTGCCCAACAAACAAGAAATAAAAAAATCCATATGAGATTTTACAGCTTGCTCCCGCAGGGTGGTGAATACGCTGATCAGCCAGAAGAGTAAACACTCCTCCCGCAAAGATGCTGCAGACTTGATCCCAAGTCTCCTCACAATTTAAATCAGACCCAATTCCACTTAAATCCAGAGAGTTTTGACTGTGAAGGGACTGGAAATGAGAGGAGAATTAGGTCCCCGGGATCAGGATCTAATTATAATTGCCACCCGCTTCCCTGCTTTCAGCAAGAGGCCATCTATTACCTGATAATTGAAGCTGTAATAATTTCAATGGTCCAGGCCAGGAGGTTAGTGGAACAAGAGCACATGGAGCAGCAACTGGGTGATTTCCCCAACACAATACTTCGACAAGATTTTGGTAGCATTTATGACCCTCTTTTATCCTCAGCCATCAATACAGCTGAGGTTCATTCACCACACAGAGCTGCAGGCTGCAAATCGCCTTTGTCAGGTGAAAAAGGGGGAGTTGACATACAACGCATCACAGTTCTTATCTTGCTCATTCCGGTGAGATCCTCGTCCTCCTATAAAGAGCAAGTGCTTTAGGGCTGGGGTGATTTCTTTGCTCTGGATCAAGCTGAGGGAACAGACTTGAGCAGGGAGAGAGGCAGTGGCTGCTCAGAGGGGTAAGCCTCAGAGGATTTTCACCAAAATCACAGTTCTGCAGACCAGAGTTAGCAACAATGGGAGGGTAGCAGTGTTTGGAGCAGTTTTTCTTCAGAAAACAGCTCATCTCATCCCCTGCACATACATGTCGCTGATGTCAGCTCACATACTGCTGGCATGGCCGCTAAAGAGCTCTATATTTATACAGACACATTTTTGCTCTGGCGTATGTATGTACACGTGTTCATCTTACAAAGGTGCTGTGGGACAGAGTGCTCTGTTCTCCCTCTGACAAAAAAATTACACCAGCTATTGGCTTCATGAGACAGCACCAGTGGGTGCCAATTTCCCACACTCTCAGTTCGCTTCTGTCTTTCAAGTGCAACTTGTTGAAGACCAGCTCCCCACAAAAAACCCAGCACAGCATTTCAGTCCTTTTCTACAAGAGGAAACCAAACATTTTTCTGTATGTCCATTGTGTTTTGGGCTTCCTCACTGCATGGAGAGCACGTACCAAAACAAGTGCACTAAAAAAAAATTAAAATAAAAAATATTGCAGCATTGTGGTCTCTGTGGTGTACATCAGGTACCGGTTTGGGGCACAGGTGCCCACACTATCACGTCACCACTACAGATGGCAGCAAATGACCTTCATCTCCACGCTCCTGCCCGAGAGGTACAATCTCATTAGAACCCTGATTTTCTCACAAACCCAGTTACACAGCATCCACCTTGAGATGGTTTCTAAGGACGTTACTGATATTAACAACTTAAGGCTCTGGGCACCCCAGGCAAGAGCATTATTTCTATTTTTTCAAGGACAAAGCACCTCAGTAATCTCATGTGCCCAGGACAGATGCCAGAAACCTACAGAAGGGCTGAGGAAAGAACTTGAACCTCAGACAGCCAAATCAGTCACATCTGTTGTCCCTAGGCTGGTGAAAAACAAGGTCTTCACATCATGAGCTCAACCAGCCACCTGACACATCCATAAGCTGCTGTGGTGCATTGTGCCACCAGTGGAGCCACAAAAACCGCTGCACATGAGCAGCCTGTTTCCATAACCAATCACACTGAGAAATAATTTTACCTCAAAGAGAAATACAGGGCATGTATTTCATTTATGTCTTTCCTTAAGGCTTCTCCCATGGAAAGGACTTGGAAGAGTTGCTGATGGCACTACTGTGGCTGGTAGGTGGCACGTGAGATGGGGACTGTGGGGGTGGCTGCGTCACCTGGCACAGACAAGGCAGCCCTAAGTATAACAAGAAGCAAAGGCAAATTTCACTCAGAGCAATCTGAGGGCTTCCTGTAACACAAGGCGTAAGGACAGGCCTCCTCCCTTTCTACAATTATTAGTTGTAAGATAACGATTTTCCTGAAAGAACGAACTTTAATTCTTCGAGTTAACAGTACACTCACATCTGTTTGCAGTAAATATTTCAAAGTGACTTCAGGGAGGAAGGAAAAAAAAAAAAACCCACCACCCAACCTCACGTGAGTTTAATACAACTATTTCGAGTTTAATACAACTATTTCCAAGCATATGCTCATAAAACATTATTTGGGGAAGATTAATTGAAGCGCTGAAGAAAATGTAGTATTTGTTCGCGATGCCAAGAAGGTTACTCAGAGCACTAAAATCTGAAGCGATTCCCTTTTGTTCCTGCACCGATGGGGCGTTTGGCTGAACAGGAGTGGGGTCCCCACCCTCCCCTACTCCCTGCTTAGAAAAAAAAAAATGGCAAAAATTGACCATTAGCTGGGGATTAGCTCATACATTAAATAATGCTGTAAAATATTTTTATGGTGCTACTTCTAGTGATTTTAAAGATTACTATTCAGGACATCTAAAGCTCAGGGTAAAAGATATATATACGCACATATTTCTTCTGAAACAGAAGCGTTATCTTTAAACGTGGATTACCACTGATTGCAAAAAGGAAAAGCATCGACATTTACAGTGAAATCGTTCTTCTCCACTAAATACAAAATACCATAGGCATAATGACCTCATAATAATTACCTAATCCTTATTATTTTACTTTTAGAATATTTATTTAGGCTTGGGTTACTAAAATTTCAAATAATATGGGGCCTGCTGTCACGGCTCTTTATCCAAATGACTCGTAGTCTCTTGTAAACAGTTCTGTGATCTGATTTCCATTGGGACAGGAGTTGTAAAAGGCCAGGGATTTGCGATGGATTTACACGTATACTGTTTCAGTTAAGTTACCAAGGTCGACTTAACAGCCCTTTTCCTCAGAGTCTTAAGTACATTTGCCACCCAGCCTCTTCATACCATGCTCAAGAAGAGGGGTGATGTGATTGTAAAGGGTGCTTGAACTTCACTGGAAACACCAATTTACATCCTTTCAACCAGCAGTTGAAAGATTTTAGTTTATTTAAAAAAAAACCACCCCAAAACCACGAGCTTTGTGAAGTTGCTAGAAAAACAAATCTTGCTACTACACACACGGGCGAGATGCAGGTTGCTTTGAGTTTTGAAAAGGTCGTTCAGGCTTCAGGAAAGCAACAGAGAATAAACACTTACAAACTCAATTGTATCGCAGGTATTAGCCTAGCCCTCTGAAGTCCAAGTCTTGTTCTCAGGAAAAAATATATCAGATTACTCACCCACGATAATAGACCTTTTTTTGTAAAAGCAAAGCTCCTCCAGACAAAATACCAAACAAACAAACATTAACACCCTTCAAGGGCTTGCTACCTTCTGGGTAAAGTTCAAATAATTTGACTCCTGGCGATTGTGCAGAAATGTACTGATAATAAAGGTAAACGGAATTTGTAGTTAGTTCTCTGGTCTGAATGACTGCTCTGATTGCCTCGTTCACTTGGCAAACAATTTCTTTTCTAAATGTTATTGCAGCACAGATATAATTTCTGTAACGCTGCAGAAAGAATCAGATTAAAATATGATACAGAAGCAGCACTTACCTTGGACTGATTAATATGCTTAAGCTGTTACCGTGCCACCATGCTTAAAAGCATAAAGATACGCTTTTCTACACTAGTCTATATATATTGATACCTCCCGTGTGCCAGGAAAACCTCTTTGATTAGTCACACTAAACCATTGCTTAAGTGGTATGAATTTCTCAGGCCTGCACTTTCCATAATCAAGTAATAAATTCTGGGACTAATCACAAGCAGTGCTGTCTCTCCTAGGTGATGCACAAGGAGATTCATCAGGAATTTCTTTAACCAGAGGAAAACTAAAATGCTTTAAGTAATTAAAAATGCATCCCACAACTCGGAGCAAAATTCATTTCAGACTGAAAGCTATACAACCCTTCATGGTGAGCCCTTAGCCCTGTGTTTTGGGAGGGATTTTTGTCCGAGCACAAACTTCTGCTCAGTCCTATTTGGATCAGTTGCAAAAAAATCCCCACAAAAAACAAACAACCAAACAAAAAACCCCCACCCACAAGAAAACAAGACCCAAAAATGTTCAGCTGGTAAAACAAAGTGCTGTTTAAATAAAGATATTTAAATACAAGATTAAGAGGAAGAAGAAATTCCTCTTTCACAGGCTGACAGCAATGGCTCGAGGAGGCGCATTTATGATGATCTGCTAGAAGCCAGAAGCTTTCCTCTGCCTGTGCGCCACTCTTCAGAGCTGCAACAAGCAGCTCTGAGCCATCGGGACATCTGAGCCAGGCTTTTGAACTTGCTTACATGAAATATATGGATGTATGAAACCCTAGGACCTGCCCAGTACTCTCCAGCACTCCGTTGCC
The DNA here is from genome assembly GCA_020800305.1 of Porphyrio hochstetteri. Taxonomy (NCBI): domain Eukaryota; kingdom Metazoa; phylum Chordata; class Aves; order Gruiformes; family Rallidae; genus Porphyrio; species Porphyrio hochstetteri. The sequence continues at coordinate 45,975,303 of CM036907.1, forward strand.
CTAAATGGCAGCATTCTTTAAAACTGTGCATGAAATTTAATCTAATTCTTTTGTACTCGTGTTACCATACGCTTGGCTTAAAAATTGTGGTTTTAAGCCAAAATGCAAAGTTAATCTATCATAATGCCCCTCCAGGTGAGATTTATTATAGATCACTTTCTAAAACCCGTGTGTTCTATGTGCATGTGCATACCATATTCATCTTACTATTATCCAGTCGAAAAATTCCCTTTGTGTGTAACGCCTCAGATATAATAGCAGGCATGCCAACAGAATATGACACTTATGCTAATCTGCACCCCGCTGTGGAAAAACATACACAAGGATTCCATTACCACATTCATTAGGCTGCAGTGCACTTCATCTTGAATAGGGATTATGAACTATAATAGAGTGAAAACAGTTGATTGAATCCACTTAGCCAAATCTCTATGACATTAGCCAAATATTTCAGCGTGAGGAAGAGGAGTTGAACCTTCTCATGGAGAGATGCTCTGCCTATGCCCCGTTTTCCTCTGGCGCTTCAGTTTGGATGGGGAGAGTTTTGAGAACACCAACGTCATGATGACACTATGCGCCGAGACAGCATTTTAAATATTCAAAGTGCTGCACAAGAATTAGTCGAGAGCCACGCAACGTAGATGCTGTTGGGACCAATGGGGACTTTCCAGACACATGCACTACTGCTTGTTTTGCACTGGTTCTTCAAAGCATGCTTGCAAATTCTTCGTGCACCTGCTATATCCTTTTTTCACCTTGACGAAGATTTCCAAGCTGACCATACGTGCAGCGAAACCTCCCAGTGACAACATCAGACCACTTAAAATGGCACTCACATTCAGATGAAAAAAGATGCTGTCCAGTTCTGTGTTCCAGTTTCCCAAGTATGCTTTGAGTGTATATTCAATTTTTGATTCTACACAATACAGTTGCCTCCTGACAGCCTGCCTTCCTTGACAGAAAATTTAACTCCAGCTATTTAAAATATTGTCAGAAATAATAAAGACTGGAATACAAGTTACCACTCAAGAAATGTTTTGGAATTTAGTTGTGCCCAGAAATAAAAAAGAAAAGGGAAAGAAAAAGAAGGAATGAAGCCTTCCCCATGCACAAGACTAAAAAGATGATAATAAAAACCTTCTGTGCTTAGTATTTAGTAATTTCTGGGACTCTCTTGTTTATATACGTCCTTCTAATGTAACAACTAAACAGGAAGTTCCTGTTAGCAGCAGCGCAATGTAACTGAAAGGAGAATTGCTGAAACTCCTCACAGAAACTCTCTGCCCCACTCTTTTTTTTTTTCCCCCAGTTAAAAAGCAAAAGAAAAGGAAAATAGTAGAAAAACATGGAAAGCTTAATTGCACAACAAAATATATTCGGTATGTCTAAACTTTGTTTTCCTTCCATTCATCTGACCCACGTTGCATGGTACTTACTTGGGGGCACTTTATTCCCCAAGCAGTTCCCTCTCCTGCAGCATCGTTAGCTCTTTTTTCCATTTAAGTTTTGGCAAAGCTATGGGCAGCTCCAGCCAGGACAGATGAATCCAGCATCAGCCAACACCAGCCTGGAGAGGGGACACTGCCCCAGTGCTTGCCAGCCACATGGGACAAAGCTGGCACGGGTCAACAGGATTTCCTAAAGTCCCACTCGTCCCTCCTAAAGACGCAGGGATGGGGAGACAGAGGATGAAGAGTGCTTGCAGGTGCTCCCCTCTGCACCTTCTCTTGACTGACAACAGTGAAGAAGCCAAGAAAGATCACAGATAAAAGGATGACTGTTAAAAAGAGATGGATGTTGTTGATGGAAAAGTTGAGCAAAAGTAGAATTTGGCGTGAGAATTCCCTTAAAGAGAAAGGTGACAGAAACAGAGATTAAAGAAAGCTGGGAGGGACCAAACTCACAGCAGTGTGGTACAAAAGACGAAACCGATTTGGAATCTGGGAAGGATGAATGAATTTCTGGGCAAAAATGGAGCTTATACAATGGTAGTACATTCAGAGTAAAATCCAGCATCATGTTAATCAACACCTGTGGGAGGCCAATGCGCATGGGGTAAGGGCTGCGGGGGTTCAGGAATAAAACCATGTATCACTGGCAGGGCTCACCACTGATGTTATTACATTTTTGGGTTTTGTTTTTGTTTCTTTTTTAAAAATACCTCACGTATGGAACTTCTGAGCCTGTAGAGTTAGCAATACTGTTGGTGGGAACGGCACCAGGCTCCAGCCGGCTTCATAAATCCCCCATTGGATGCTGGATTTGGCATTAACCTGTGCGGGCGAAATCTGTTTTGCTGGCATTACTTACTCAGTCTTCAAAGTCTTGCCCAAGCATAAAGAATTGGGTTTCTGCATATGTGCAGGTGCTTATCACAGGAAGATGCTGAGTGCTACCTGAAAGGCAGATTTCAGAGGAAGCAAAGGTAGGTCAATATTTTATGGTGTTCGGTCTTTTGACTATGGGCCCGGTCTTTGCAGAGAAAGTTTTATTGCTAACTTCAGAGGGAACACTTCTGTGTCCTCTATAAAATATCCAGAAGAACGAGCAGTCTATTAAAATCCTGAAGGAAATGCAACTCCCAGGAACAGCGAGAGGAAAATAGGCATTTTACTAAATATATAAACCACTTAATTTACCAGAGAGAAGGAACAAGCTCTGGGGATGAATTTTTTTTTTTCTTTAGTTGAGATCCAGCTTCTATTTTTCAACTTTGAAAGGTAAGTGGGAGCATCAAACAGGTTGAACGAGGCACTGTTTTCTTGCTACAGGAACATGGCCCTTTGCACCGAGATTGTAATACAATCCATCCTCTCTGGGACTGCAAATGCTACAGTGCAAAACTGTGTTTGAAAACCTCTTTTATCATTCATCGTCTCCAGACTGAAATCATTTTTGACAACCTCTGCAGAAAACAAGCAGCTTTCTGGCTACTGGCGAGCCGATTAAAGGGAGGAAACACATGTTCACTGTCAGACAGAGCCCCTGGAGAAAGCATTGACAACCTTTTAACCTCCTTTCCCAGTGAAAGTGCCCAAATGTTTCTCTGGAACAAAACCCCAGCATTGTTTTAAGCATCTTTTCATTTAATGCACTATATTTTTCAAGATATGTTAAGAGTTGGAGGAATTCCATTTTCACATGGAGGTTTCACAATCAGTTCATTCCCATGCGAATGGCCATATTAACAATTATTAATGGGAAAACTCTTTTTGAGCTAACATTTTTCTTCTCTTTCTTCTTTTTTCTTTTACTTTCTTTTTTTGTCTTCTTTTCTTTTATTTTCTTTTTTCTTTTCTTTTTTTCCCCCCCTCAACTGTCTGACCACAGTTTAAATACCAACACATCGAAAAGTTCACTAACCTCTACAGTGATTTCTCAAAACAAGCCAAAAAGCCGCAGGAGTGAAATTTTCTGAACAGTAGGAAGGCTGACTAGCAGACATTATTAGCACTTTGAGCATTCAAATCTGGCCATGGAAACTTTTGTGAGTTACAAGATGCTGGGGCAGGAAGCACCACACATTACTGATGTATTTGTTATCAAGGGAACCAGTTTCCACTGTATTTAGTCATCAGCAATAGGGGAAAATAAATTTTCTTTTGAGAAGTAAAACAATTTTATTATTATTATTCTCCCTTTTTTTTTTTAATGAAAGTGCTTTCAGAGCAATTGGTCTGGCTTTCTTTGTAGTTATAAACGTCCACTCAGAGGTTGTTTAACATTTAACCTTGCTATTTTTACCTTAATATCAGCAGCTGGAATAGTTCTGTCTGTTTTGATAAAATGAGACTTTTTTCCATGTTGCATATTTGCTTTTACAGCTGAAAGGAACTGTTCCAGCTGAAGTAGGTAACCATAAAACTGCAGTGGTCTAAGCCGCCTGGGAGAGGAGTAGATTATTTGATTAAATGTTCCTGTAAGTAACTGCATAAGGCACTGTCCAATAACATACAATATTTGCTAACAAAAGATAAAAGGCTGGAGTTCTGCAGGTAGGAAATCCCCCAGGGATTTGCTACTCCTTCTCCAAAGACCTCGTTCTACCTGCGCTCAACAGCTCTGCTACTATTTCACTTGTCTCGGTTTGCACACACATTACGGCTTGGCTAAGGATAGTCATGGTGGGGAAAAACAAATCTCAAAGTTGTTGGCTTCCCCGATGTCACTCCAAAAGGATTTACTCCATTTGGATGTTTTTAATTTAGTTTTTATTTCTTTAAAAATAGCCCTGCTCCACTAACGGAGCTTCAAATGAAGCCGGCAATGTTTACATGGCAGCTTCATCCGCATTTTTGGGGTGCTGGTCAGGTTTTTGCATTGCTCTTCATCACACAGGCAGTGTTTTACGTTGACTTGCTGGGGCAAGTGGCACAGAAGATGTTCCTCCTGATTTTATTTCTCCTGCATCACCAGTTGGCTGAACCCTCTTCAGGTAACTGGAGGAGAAGGATGGGAAGTGAGCTGTGCGGCAGTGTTTTGCACGAGAGTGGAAGTCAGTGGGGCTTGTGCTTCGGAGTCATTTAAATGCCTCTGGAAAAAGGCCACCCACGGAGGGAAGGTATGCTTCAGCTGAGCACCTTGAATCAGGGGGCAGTCAAACAATCACTGCTTTCTTCTGACCTGCTCCTGTCCTATCCCAGCAAACATTCCGGTCTAATGCATCTCCCACAGTCACAGGAAGCAATCTTATTCTTATTTTAAGTAACACAACAGCTTTAAAGGAGGAAATTTCTCTGAGACCAGAGTCATAAAAGCAAAAGAAGCAATTCCTCAATGTTCCTCCTTTCCAGGAGATGCTTGTTGCACAACTTTGACTGTCCTCCCATATCCAAGAGTTTCACAGCAGGACCTGACCATTAAAAAAGTCACATTTTTCACCTTCTTCTTGGATCCAAAGGGAGGCCCTCCCCTCTTTTGAACTAGAGAAGAAGGTGGTCAGCTCCCATCCACAAACTTGTGAAATCCTTCAGAACAGAAGCCAGGAGCACTTGCAGAAGAGCCAAGAAATAACTCTGAACAAACTCAGTCAAAAATACAACACAACAATAAATAGTAATAGCCCCTGAAATTTTTAGCTGAGGATCACGACATGCTTCCTAAATGAGGTAAGTATCATTACGCCAATTTTTTAAGTGGGAAAACAGGGACCTAACAGCTGAAGAATACCCTGAAGACAGCCTGGAAATGGATCCCAGACCCTCCTCGTCTCTGTCCCACGCTCAACGCCTCCTGCAACACACACTTCTTGCACACAACAGCTCCATGCAATTTCAGCTTGGAAGAAACACAACTTTATCCTGCTGGACTGTTCATCACAGGCCATGAAATGCCACAGATTAAATTATCCTTATAGTAAACTCTGCTAATTGTCTTCAGCCAAAATCATGTGTAGGGCTACAGATAAACGCAGAAAAACAGAGTTTACCCACTGCTAATTTCAGGGGTTTCTCACAGCTACTTGCTGTAGTCACATCTAAACACACTTCTCAAAAGTGGAAACCTCAACAGCATGTCCTGGTATCAATCTCAGCCACGCAAAGTATCGATAAACACACCTTCATCCTTCCACTTCCATTTATACATCCAAGGATGGTGGCTGCGAGTGCTGCTATGCCATCATGGTGGGGCTTTGCTTGAATGCTATAACCTCTAAAATGTTTTCTGGTGTCTAAAAACTCCCCAGGGCAGCTCTGTTCTCTGTTGGCATGAAAATACATTTGCAAACATCTTTGAATTGGTGTAGGCTAGCGAGAGACTGATCCGACTAAATGATTTCTCTTCTTGTCATTATTTACTGGTGTAAATACAGAAATAATTCATTGTTATTACCTCATCATTATTTACCAACATAAGTGTATAAATAATTCAGTGATATTCATATTATTATTATGTATAATACCATGAATTATAGGAATTAAAAAAAAAAAATCACAGTGGTTACCATTAAAAAGTCGACATTAATCAACGTTTGCCTCAAAGTTCTGTAGGAGATAGCACAGTCTGCTCTGCCCTCAGAATAGGAAATCAGTGTGGTACCTCAGATACCACAGTATGGTAACAGTTGGCAGATGTTGCTTCTAAAAGGGTAACCACTGCAACTACAAATTTAATCAGAAAATGCATTGTATCATGTTTGTTTAGAAAAATGGAAAGCCACAGTTATTTAGTGCTCACCTAAACTATCAACCACAACATCTTCAAACAAATCTGTCTGGACAAATCAATCAAAGAGAGAAAAAAGTTTCTGTAAAGCTGATTGAAAAGCTTCTGTCAAAACCTGGTTAGATGGTAAACGGTTTTTGGGGAGGGAATAGGTCAATTTTTTTTTTGTTCCTTTTTTAATTTCAGATTTTTTATTAAATACTTCTAGTTTCAAAGGCAGATATATATAGATATATATATATAAAAGCCAGGAAGAAGGCCTGGTTTTCTTTATGTTACTTTTGTAAAGATTCATCATCTTGCAAATAGCTGTCACGCCTTGTCCCAAAGCATGTGTGATGTTATTTTATTACCATGATGCTCAGGCAGCAAAGGTAAAAAAAAATCCCATTTTTTCACTATCCAGTATTTGAATAAACTCGATTATCTTGTCAAAGATCAAGAGGCTGTCCCACCTGGCTGCTTTAAATTCAGAAGTCTAGGACCTTGGTCACTGGAGGGGACATTAAACGCCAGTGACCAATTCTTCTCCTTCCACCTCTATGTCTAGATTTTAAAAGAAGCATTTCCACCAGTTATGGTCAAACCCCTTTGTCACTCCTTAAGTTATTGTGGAGCACCTTCCAAAATCCAGCTACATTGGAGGGAACTTGTATTTGACATAGATCCTGGTCACACCTGACAAATCTGTGTGACTAAGTCCATCACCTCAGATCATATTGCCACCACACCAGAAACTCAGGCTTGCAAGCACACACTTTACACAACACTTGGGCAGAAGAGAAGAACGACAAAATGCCCCAGTGTTCCAGAGACACCAATTATTAACTGACAACCAACAACTTAGCAAGTTTCTAAGTTTTTCTTCTTCCAAGACATATTTTTACTCAAAATTCAAACTATGTCAACAAGAAAAATCACCTTCCAAATTAATAGGCCACATCTGACAACTGTGAAGTCAGACAATTACAAGTTGTGTTTCCCTAAATATTGTAAGGTACACCAAATCCCTCTAGCCCGTTTACCTGTTGCTTTACAGTAAAACCAGTGAAAGAAGAGTTTTAATCTGCAGTACCATAAGATGATTTTGATTAAGAAGGGAAAAGTTGTTAAAATTTTCAGCAGCAAATTAGCGATGGAGGCTCAAACCATAAATTTAAGTTCCTGTTACTGGGGGAAGGGGTGTGTGTGTGTGGGAAAAATAAAATAAATAAAAAAAAAAGAAATCAGTATTCATCATTTCTTACTGGAAAACAAAATAAAACAAAACCCTATCAGATGCTGCCAATGGATAAAGGAGATGTTTTCAAGTGTGAAGAAAGTTAATTTATTAAAAAACAATTTTAAAAAGTGGTTTCACAAGATGTAGAAACACCTAAGAATTTTTCTCTACCAGGTTCTAGCATAAGAAGAAAAAACTAGGAAAAAAACCCCAACAATCCTTAAACTAATGAAATATTCTATTCCCCAGGACAACAAAGAGGCCATATCCCTCTGTTCAACTGTTCCTCTCCCACAGTTCATCCCTGCCTTTCTCACCACAAACTTGATGCATAAAAACTCCTTTACAACTCTCAAAGTTGAAATGAAACTATTCCTGTTGGAGCAGACTATCCATGGTCTGTGGGTACCAAGACCCAGAGAGATGGGGTGAGGAAGAACTCTTTCATTTCATGCAGACTTCCTAAATTGATGAGATCAATATTCCATATGCATCCAGCCAAATGACATTTTTTTCCCCTCTGAAACTGGAATTACTGCAGCAAAAAACACTCACTTGAAAATTTTTGTATGGTCATACAATGAGGGTAATGAAAACAAGAACTCTCACTTGATTTGATGCTCTTTATCAGAGAAGATCACAGAATCACAAGGTTGGAAAAGACCTTTGAAGATCATCAAGTCCAACCATTCTCATCCTAAACTAAACCAGATGCAACAGTTCCATGTGGCATGTCATCATACCTTGGATGTATCACCCCTCTTTCCATAGCAAACCTGGCACTCACAGCTATTTCAAGAGGCAGCTTTCAGGTATAAACAGCATGGCTCAAGGCAGGAGTGATGACACCTATTGAGGGTTTGATTCAAAACACAAGCAGTTGCATTTATTTCACCAGGCTGGGATCAAGCCCTTTGGAAGCAGCACACGTATACTTTTTTTTGTATATGTTTTATGCAACCTAACCCCCGTGATCATTTTTTGAAATGCTAAACCTAAGGCCAGGAAAGAAAAAGACATCCTGCAGAGCTGGACACTTAAGAAGTTCCATGGTCTTCACAGATCTATCAAGCCACTCTGCATTTTTTTTCTCTGCATATAAATGAATAAGGGAGTTGTCCAACAGCTAAAAATGCAAACTTAATTACTTTGGGATTGTTTCTTACAGCCTATACATACAGCCTACTTGTTCCTCCCTAATGTCAAACTTGCAGAACAAGATACAGTGTGGATTATTCCTCAGGCTCCTACTGAGGCTTGATACCAGCCACTTCTTCCATGCCTCAGTAAAACATGTTTTTTTAAAATATAAAGTGTCATACCAATACTCATCGTAAAAGAAACCAAAGACCAATTGAGGTTTGCCTGGTGAAACTGGCTATCAAAAATCTTGATAACACTGACAATTGCAAGTATTTCTTTTACTGTATTTATGTGTTTAGGAAAACAAGAAGGAAACAAGAAAATTAAGCAAGAGCTATCTTAAATCTCTGAGAAACCTTTAGGTGTCTTAGCAAAGCAATCATTTAATGCTTGTATTGACATAGATCCACACTTCTTTGATTTTGCTACCTTCCCTCACTCAGGCTTCCACACAATATGTACCCCAGTGCTGTCTTAACTCATAAGCACGCAAGGTCTGGGGTTCTGCTCCTCAGTCTGACTAGGGGCAGGAAGCACAAAAAGCCACAAGGAAAAATCCACCCAGGAGATTTCCAGGCTCATGCTGTGGGCACTGGAAATTCAGCTCGGAGAAGACCCAGAAATTAAACTCTGTTAAAAAAACCCAACAAAACAAGACCAGACCCAACACACAACTTTGTCATTGAGCCTAAGAATACATTCTTCCAGGTCTTGCCTCAGGTTCAGCATGTGCGATAACTCACGGGTCATTACCATGGAAGGGCTCCCTTTCGGCTTCAGGGGCAACTGGATCTGATTATAACGTGCTGCTGTACCTCGGCACGATGGGATGAGCGAAATACAGACTGCTGGCCCTGGGTCTGAATTTGCTTTCATATAGCATGGGCCTTACCTGAAACTCGGTACTTTACGTGTTAATGATGTATTTGTTACAGCTATCCTGTGGAATGCTTAATTAAAGTGATATTTTGTTTCAGTTGAATAATCTCCGACTGTTTTATTGTCATTTGACATTAAATTGCAATTTGCCATGCCACGTACATTTCTGCACACATTGTCAATATGATCATAAAGGTGATGTTTTTGACCAAGAACATAATGCTTACCGAGTGCCTTGAGAAAACATTTAGATTTTTAAAGTTCTACTTTCTTGCTCTCTCTTTTTTTTTTTATTAAACCTCAATTGTTTTGGTTTCTTTAAAGCTTTTTGCTGCCCAATAACTCCAAGTGCTAACAGAATTTAATATTCAGTTGTCATGCACATCTCAGCTCTCACTGCAGCGCTCTGTGAACTGTGTTCAAACCCAGGTCACCTTTTCCCTTGCATACATATATATACACACACACACACATATATCATGGCTCAGGTCACCATGTGTGTGCGGGACTTCAGAGGCAGCAGTTGCCCTTCTCCAAGTCTTCTCTGCCCCTTCTGTGAGAGACAGCAGGGGCAAAGCCTAGGACAGGGGCAACCACCAGCTTCACCCCCCCACTCTCCTCTTGGGTCTCACAGATTGAATTTAGGCTCCCTCCTTCAGGCTACATGAATCATTACTGCCATGAACTCGTGACCCTGGCTCTGTAACGCGGCACACTGCTCTACCAGGACCATACGGCTGATAATGCGCAGCTACTTTGGTCTGTACGAGACCTGACATTCGAAAAGCTGCTCTGAATTAACGCAAGACAGTGCGTATCGCAGCAGAGTTCAGTGAGCACTGGGAATAAAACGCTTGGGTAGTATTTCCTAAATTTGGAGGAAAAAGCTAAATCCATGCCCTCTCCTATTTCACTCTGATTGAAGAGGTAAATAAAATAAAATAGGCTTACATGAAAATGTTGTCTGTATTAGTGCCATGTTATTTCTGCTTTACCAGCAAGCTGAAAAAGTTGTTGTATATTTTCTTTGTATTTCCTGCCTTGGTCCTGGATATCTGGAATTGAGTTGGTGTGTTTTCTTTAACAAGAGTTTTAGAGTACTACATTCAGTTTAGGCTAAGTTCAATTTCAGCTATATCTTTCCAAGTTCACCAAACTTAAATACAGTATCGCATAAGACAAGTTCCTGTAACAGGCTGAAAAAAAAACCCTTATGAGTCTGGAGTTAGCAGGTTACTGCAGCCCAGTCACAAATCCTACCACAATGGTGAACAAGAGCATCCCAACAACGTGCAGGAAAACATCCTCAGAATCCCGGTGTGGTCTATCAGCTACAGTAAGGTCATCAAGGTCATCAAAGTAAGGTTACTCTTTTAATGGCTCGTTTGATTATATACTGAGCTACTGTCTTACGATTATGCATATCTAGTGGAATAAATACTAAAGTTCCATTACAGAGGTATCTTTTCCTGCAAGGGGTTTAATAAAGCTGCTACATTCCCACAAGTGATTAATAATAATTTTTTTTTTTTTTTTGACAATGGCAAAATAAGTATTCTCATAGAAGTGGCTGGCATGTGTAATTTGATGAGCTCACTTAAATAGTTCGACTCTGGATCAAAAAAGTAAATTATATAAGTGGATACTGCAAGGCAGAAACATGTGGACACAGCTGTAGTGTCATGTGTCACAGCTTTGCTCCGTGCCAGCTGGCATCGGCACAAAGGCAGGCCAAGCCAAACAATTCCTGTTATTCATAACAGCAAATGTGCATTCAAAACACACAGTGCAGGCTTTATAAAATAACTTGGTATTCAAATGGATCCACACTGTGGAATTGTTTTTTAATCGCACATCGCTGTGCGCCAGGCCGATATGCCAAATTGTCCTAGTGATCCAGAAGTTCTTGTCTTTACCCAAGGCAGTGTAAACGCAGGTCTTGGCCTGCATATCTATGGGCTATTTGTGCTCGGAGCTCGCAGCCTTCCTTGTGCGCTCGGTAAATAGATGCACACCCTCAGCGCATTAAATATTCAGCCTTTCAATTAACAAGGGTGCACAACATGCACATTCATTTACGCCTATATTATAATCAGAACTTCCCTAGCACAGAAAATCACGTCATTAAGAAGTCTAGTTAGCGAGAAAGCAAGCAGTTCGGATAGTTTCGCAGACAAACTCCTCCTAGACTGCATTTATATTTAGAACTTAAATATGAAATGCCAGAGGTATTCACTGCACTCCTCTATAAGGGGACCCCTTCCAAGTATGCAAATAGGCTCAGCGTATCTAACCTCAATGAGGACTTCATGAAATATGCCCCTACTGATGGAGAAGGAACAGAGGAAAAAAAAAAAGGGAAGGGGGGAGTTCAATTCAGCTCTTTTCATCGCTATTGAGATGACTCTTACTTGAAAAATCTCCCCTGCCTCCCCGAGCCACTAGCCTTTCTCCTTCCTAGTGAACCAAGTCAATATTTTATTACTGCAGGATCCATCCGTGCTTTAACATATCTTAAGTTTCGTCACACCAAGTGAATAATGTTGACGACAGAAGGTTATAGCTGATGTCATGTGAAAATAGGAATTTAATAACACAAAGCCCAGCTCCTCAGAAGGTGCATGTAAACCTTGCCACTCTGAAGTCCCTGGCAACCCAACACACACCAAGAAACAATCTGGTAATAATCTGAGCGTTTAAATATAGCAAACTTAAAATAATATTGTGTCACTTCCAAATTTCCCCTCCTTTAAAAAGAAAAAAAAGAAAAAGAAGAAAGAGAAAGCCCGCAATCCCACGTGCTCCTGCAGAGCAGGCTCCTCGTTACTTCTAGGAGAGCCATCAAGTGCTTCATCCCCACGGTGCCAGAAGAAAGCGGGTGGGGGCCAGGAGCAAATATTTCCCTCTGAGGAAGGCAGGGAAGCTGCATTCCAAGGAAAGGGAATATTCAGATCCCCAACCGCAACACTACGCAGCCTTCTGCTGATTACAGCTTACTGCTGGCTACAGGAGCTTTGCGTGTGTGCTCAAGGCCATCTCTCCAAGCCTGGTCAGTTTAGCTAGAAAAGGAATAACGACTTTCCAAGTAAACAAAACGGATGTAAAAGGCTTGGCAGTAACACCCCCTTCTTTTCGTCTTCTCCACCCTTTAGCTCCTTGTCGTAGATAATTGGGCTCAGCTCCTCTGGGGGCAGTTGACCTCAATCCAGGGAGGTCTACAGGACTACTCTGCTCTCCACCTTCCTGGGGATCTGGCCTCTTGGCTTTTTGAAAACCAGGCTTTTATCCATGCCATGAGGGGGAGACCTCTTTTCCTAGGAAACATAAATAAAGGGCTGCACACGGAGGCGATGGGGAGGGATGACATAGAAGCTATTACCTTGTTTACAGTAGCCACTCTTTAATGTCTGGTGCCTAAGGTTTGCCAAGTAGCATTCCAGTTTTTCCCCTTCGGAAACAGAGACCAAGGAAATTACACTAACGCTCCTTTTTTTCTGTGCATCTTTTATAGCCTGTGTTCTTGAAAAGTAGCCTTTTTCCCATCTTCAGTGTAATTCGTACACGGGTTAATAGATACCAGACATCTCCTATCAGGCAACATGGTTTAAATAGGCACATCATTAACATGGATTACTTAGGCCATGTCTCCTATTGAATTAGTGGTCTGCAGGCCAGCTCCAGGGAAGGGTTTGGGGGCCTATACGCTGGGTATTGAAACATCTAAACTTTGGCCCCAACCTCAAAAGAAAGTGTGAAATGCCTTGGAAAAAATCCCAGCTCTTAGGCTTTAGCTGACATTAAAAGCAAAGCTCCTGCAGACATCCAGAGGACTATTCCACCTCAAACTGTAAGAATGGGGTGAATTGAATGGGAGGTTTTAAAAGGATTTTGGGGGCTTCAGTTTAACCCTTTCCCTGCCAATACTGATGCCGGTTTTATTACTGTAAACTTCAAGAGACATAGGCATCCACCCCTGTGTGTAAACTCTATTCCCATTCCAAGTATGCAAATCTTTTATAAGGTGCTTCAAAAAAATGGATCTGAAGTCTCTAGGTCAGACCAGACAGACTGATGGACTGCATAGGTCTCCTAGATGTCTGCAGATGGTCCTGAAGCCTTTAACAGTGAGCGGAGTGAGCCCACATGGTTTCACAGGCAAAGCTGCGTGATGGGTTCTCCTCCTTTGGCAGGAGGAGGGAAAGGACGTAGTACCAGGAGGGAAAGGTGGTCAGCATAAAACCAAAATAATCTTCCCTTTTCCAATGTTAACAACTTTAGGTATTAATAAAACAGGGAAGGGGATTAATCTGTTGTTTTCTTTAAATATAGGTTTCTTTGCATAACATCTCTCTCAAATTTGTATTGAGCTGAATAATAAAATTAATTGAGTTCCATGTAAACCAACAGATGTTTCGGCAACAAGGGTTTGGGGTTTTTTTCAGTCCACATACAATTGCTCTCAGATGTTACCTGCCATATCTGAGTGATTATGTCGAACTCGCTGTTTTGTACGTAACATTGGCGATGAGCAAGTTAAAAAGCAGAATATAAAGCAGGGGACATGTAGTTGCTATCAGCTGATCTGTCAGAGCCACAAAAGCTGGGACCATTGTCCCATGTAAGGAAAGTAGGAGTAGACATTTCAAGGATATTACTGCACATCAAGCCCTGGTTGAAACTCCTGCTGAGCCTGTTTATGACAGCATAATCCTCTCCAAAAACGGCTAATATAAAAAGCTATTTTTTTATTTGGCCATGATGTAGTTATCCAATAGCAAAATGAGATTGACTGCACTGATAACAATACCTACTTAACAGGGACACACACATAAAAAAAGGCAATAAAATCTTGAAAATGCCCCACAATTCCTTTTCCCCCCCTCATATTCAACTCTAATAGCTTTACTGAGGTGTTAAAAAAAAAAAACCATCTCTGGAATAAAGACATATTGTTACAGCCTCTGAACTGGCAAACAAATGCCTGTACAGCATTCTTAACGTAATGTAAAATGTTGGCAGGGCTGGAGACACAATCCTGAGGCTTGTGCAGCACAGAATCATAGAATATGTTAGGTTGGAAGGGACCTTTAAAGGCCATCTAGTCCAACCCCCTGCAATAAGCAGGGACATCTTCATAAGATCAGGTTGCTCAGAGCTCCATCAAGCCTGACCTTGAATATCTCGAGGGATGGGGCCTCCACTCCCTCCACAGGGCAACCTGTTCCAGTGACCCACCACCCTCATACTGAAGAACTTTTTCCTAATATCCAACCTAAATATCCTATAGACCAGGCTGCACCAAGCACAAGCCTACTGTCCTGCGGCAGTTGCCAAAACCCTCTGTGGATATGTCGCCTCATGTCACAGGGTGTACCCAATACAGAAAGGAAAATAAGAACAGAAGAAGCTCTGATTCCTTCCCTCCACTGTTGAAGAAGAAAGATATGCAGAGGATATTTCTGTCTCCGCCTCATCACCTACATAAACAAGACAATGACTTAAGTGGAGGTTCCAGGTCTCCCCTGGAAAAGTATAGATGTAAACTCACATCAGCAACAGCCAGGACATCAACTTTGTGTCTCTTCTTAGAAGACATTTTATTTCTGATTTTTAAAATTGCAGTTTTCTGATTATTTCTGTTTACTTATTTTCTGATTCTTTTAATAATAGTCTTGATAGTTCTTAAACTATCCCAGGTAACACAGTCTCACTAAGGCCTGAATTACACAGTAAGCCAAACGAGGTACATTTTGTTAGCTTCAAGGGGCTGCAGCGGCACAAAGTACCTGAATTCACCCTACCTTGTATTCCAAATGTAGGATTTAAACCCTGTAGCCCTGCACATTTAGGGGGCTAAGTTAGGAAAGGTTATAAGGAAAACAGTTGGGGTTAATTGCATAGTATTCGAGAGGCTTTTGAAACATTTTGGGGGTTTGGATTGGTTTCAATGGCAATGGTGTGCAGCTAGCATGGAGCATTGCTGAGCAACACTGAAGATGTGGCAGGCACAAGGCCCCAGCTGTGTTGATCACAACAGAAGGCAAGACAATCAAAATACCTACTAGTTACATTTGGTCATTTGTTTCCTTTAGTTTTGGGATGTTTGCCCTTCAGCTCACTTGCCTGTCTCTGAAGAAACCAGCCTGGGGCTGCGGCCATTGGGAATAGCTGCAGGAGTGACCGAGCACTAGAACTTTAGCAGTCCTCTCACTGTAGGTTCTCTCCACCAAGCAGCTTGATAGCTCAAACTAACTTGTGCCTTACTGACTCAAATCTCTCACCATCACTTTTGTCCCAAAACCCCAGAGGAAGAGCCAAAAGAGGATCACCAAAACATGAAAAAATCCTCAATTAGTACAATTAACTTCATACTTCCAGCCACAGTCTACTTATGTTGAACCATTCCCTCCTGTCAGCCTCACCAGTTTTATTTGAAAACTGGAGATGGTCTGTAAGAATGCACTTGCAGCGAGCTTCAGATCACAGAGATTTGCCTATAGTTGTCTCAAACTGTCATACAATGAGATAAATAAAGCTATCGATTGTTGCAGTTTGCTCTGTTTTCCTTAGTTGCAAAATATTCTCTCTTCTGCTCAAAATTCTTCCAGGAGGAGGCTGAGCTTTTTTTCATAACTCAAAAATGTGTTTTAACAAGACTAAAAAGAAAAAATAAAAACTGGCCAGCATTTTCTGCAGCAGCTAATGATTTCGAGTGTCCAAGATTTTATCTGTGCTGATTTTAAAGAGGGTTCATGCCCTGGCATTTTAGGAAAAGTTTTGCCTGCAGCTGAGTACCTAAAATCACTAGCCAACACACAGCAGTGAGAAGAGGATTTTGCTTTGCAGAGACGGACCCATAAAAGCACCGAGTCAAGTTGAGGTGGAAGAAACTTTGGTGAGAATCTCTCAGTAAGCAACTGGAACATTTCTGCACATTGAATTTGGAACCGCGGTAACAAAAGCCCTCAAACCCCCACATTGTCAGGCCTGTTATGAGTCCACCCCAATGGCTCCTACTCGTACAGACATTATGAAGTCCCTCTACATCATCTGGGTTTGCTCGCTCCCTACACAAGGGGTGCTGAGCAGGCATCCCATCCCGGGAGTAACTCAAGGTCTGACAGCCAGTGAGGTCACCCGCAGTCTCACCAAAGCCTGTATGCCGTTACAATGAAGTAATAATGTATTTATAACACACCTAACCACTGATGGCTTCTATTCCTGTTGGGGCTATTTTTTATTTTTTTTTTTTCTTCCCCCCCTCGTTTGCACAGATGTTTTTTGAGAGCTGGTCTCCAGAAAGAACCTTGCAGAAAACAAGCTGTGCCTGTTGATTCTGGCTGGCTTTTATAACGATAGTTGTTAGCACGCAGGATTTATGTTTCAAATATCATTTTAATTTCTTGGGCTGCATTTTTAACCACAAAATGTTAATTCAATGGTGTACTATAAATGCTACAGCTCCTTTATAAAAATGTAGGACAAGCTGTTTCTAAGGAAATATTCTGAGAGTCTGATTCATAGAAATACGACTCACATACATTTTCCATGGAATTTGCTCTGAAATATGCGTGGAATACATTCTACGATAAATTATGTACTTTTGTGATTCATTAAATCCTCTCCCTGCACACAAGTAGCAAGCTCTTCATTACAGGCAAAAAAAGTGCAATCAGCCAAAACCAGCGACATTCTCTTTCTTATCATATTCGCTGGGTGCTCTCATTTCTGATCTTCAGGAAAAAAAATATCTATAAAATCATTTAGAGAAAGCACATAAGTTAAGCTGGCATCCAGCTTTAATTTACACAGAGGCAAATTAAGGATATCTACACACGTAATTACTTCTGTGTTCAATTGAAGGAGTTCGGGCTCCGAATGACTCTCATAAAAGTCACAGCGATTATTAGGAACGGATGACTACTGAAAGAGACATTTCTAGGAATATTCAACTCTTAGGTTATTTTCCTTTTTATCACTTTGTCCCAGTGATGCTAACGCTCCTTTCGCGCTGCCTACCAGGGCACATTTACCTGCGATGCAGTTTCACTGGCAGCAATCTTCATGAAAAGCGAGTTTTAAGGTGTCACCTGCGATATTACTCACGTGCCATTTCAGCTCGCACACGTTCACACTAGAAGCCCTTACCTGGCAGCCAATTAGGGAGCAGAAAAAATGCAATCCTGTGTGCCTTATTTGGCTGATGACATTTAAACAACTTGAACCAACTAGCATGGCTAGCAAAAACCCACACACCAACCAGCCTGCAATCAATGCAACAGAATAAATGATCCTCTTTGCCCTTGCCAGGACTACAGGTATGTTGAAAATGGATGTGTCTGCACTCATACAAACTTCAACCTTCACCTGTCCCGCACCACTTTCCCAATAAAATGATTTCTTTCGAAGGTCAGCATCACCAGATTGATTTAGTTTAGTTGAATCAATTTTTCCTCTCACTGGAAGTAACACCTCTGAAGTGTCCCTTTCTCTGCCTTTATGCACCCTGCAGCCATTTGTCTCATGAACATCAAAGGCAGCAGACCCACTGTGCCTTGCGAATGGGGAGGCATCTGGTAGTTCTGCCCACAAGCGCTGGCCTGGGGGAGCTCAGGATCTGGTCCCCGGGCTCTACCGTGTGTTTTATGCACAGTCTACAGCCATGGGGGGAAGGGGGAGAAGAGGAAGGAGCAGACAGTGTGGCTTCTATTCTGAAGGCCAGACCCAGACTGGAAGTACCCTACAAACACACACGTTGTACCGAGAGCCAAGATGCATTTTCTCTGCACAAAGGAAAATAAGAAATATAATTTCACCATTCTTTTTAAATGTCATGTCCCAGCATATCAGACTCATTTCATCTTCAGATCATCCCACCATGCTCCATTAACTATCAGAAGATACGAGCCAGTGTTACCACCACAACAAACTCCCAGTACAACCATATAATTTCAATTCTTCACACATTTTCTTCCTGTGCACACAATGCCTTCAGTAGCTCAGTAAAAGTCTCCTCTCTCCAGTCCACTGCCACAGGCTACCAAGCCTAAACAAAGCTTGGTTTCAAAGCCGAAACATAATGACAAAGCAGGAGGGAAAACATAAAAGAAATAATCAGGGATAGCTGTGACTGTGTCTCCAGAGCTTCTCCTGGCTAAGGACTCAACCCAGGGTGGGCCATCAGCTCTGTTGCCTGCCTTCCCCATCCTTCTGGGACACACAGTATTGAAATGCCACCTCTTGAAAAGCTGCATGGTGACACGGAGCAGGCTGCCAGCCCAAAAAATGTCAACATGTGAAAACTTCAAGGTCCCTGCAGTGGAGTTTCCTTTTGTCCTGTTTTTGCCTCTGCTAATACAGGTTGGGAAGCAGGCTGGCAGAATGCTTTTTGGGGCAGGAATCATCTTTTCTTCTTGTTTCAGACTTGTTACGCTGGGGTCATGATGCTTGAGACACAAACCTTTGCAGCAAAATAAGCAGGAGTCATAAAAACTTTGCAGCCCAAAACACGAGGTTTCTGACCGGGGAAGAAGGAAGGAGCCAGCAGTATCCCTGCCAAATAATCCATATCAGGCAAATAGACAGCAGTTAGATAGTTCCCTGGATGGAATGGGATGAAGAAACAGTTCAAGTGTCAGATTGTAAAGTCACCTGTACAGAGCTCTTGAATATAGAGACACATGCAGAAGGAAAAAGAAGGCAGTAAGAGGAAGAGAGGAGGAACACTTTTACCCTCCAGAGAGAATTTAAATCAAAGCAACGTTTCAGCTAGTTCCCCTTTCCCTGGTGACTCTGGACCCATCTTTTCACTCTCTGTACCTTGCCTAGTCATTTGCAATTCTTCAAAGCCAAGCCAGAAAAATAAACTCTCTCAAATCTGGCAGCATTTTAAACCTCTTTGGTTAATGCAAAACAGAGTTGCAAGGTTGGACAATTTTTTTCCCCTCTTGTGAGAAAAACACGCCTATCTTACGAGCATAACCATCTGTTGTGTATCTCACTTGGAAAGAAATGATGGCTACTGAGGAATGTAACTACGCTGAAATCTCAATTAAAGGGGGGAAAAAAGGTCTTAAAGAATTTCAGGTTGAAGACAAGAGGGTGCCACTAGTGCAGCAGAGACATCTGTAGGGTTTCTCCATTTCTCACACCATCCTGTCCCAAGACACTATTCTAAGAGGTCAGAGCTTGGAGAGTATCACCAAGAGCTGATTATAAATGCTATTAGCCTTTCAACAGGTATCAAGACACAAAAGGTGTGCACTGCACCCTGATAGGGTGTCTTTGGGTGGTGTTTGGTTTGGGGTTTATTCCTCTCCCCCACCTTCTCATTGATTAGGCATGTAGCTTATTTGCTACATGTTGACCTGTTTGAACAAAGCCCAAGACATGTCCCAGACATCTATAATGCTCTTACAGCTGACGTCAACCAGTAGCTCTGGGCAGTTGTAGCAATGGGGCAACAATTGCGTGGGCTTCCCAAAGGAGCTGCTTTCACTGTCCAAACCCCTCCTCCTCAAATTTAGGCTGACCAAACTTAAAAAGCAAGCAGGTCCAGGACATCCCTGCAGTATCTGTTTACACCATGTGGGGTCTGTGTGAGAACACATAGCTTCCTACTCCCTTGTGACCATGGCATCTGTCAAACCAATCTTGTATTTTAAAGAGTAGAAGGAGTGGGATAACCTTCTCTTTAAAAGCACATGAAAATATTTTGGTCCATGAATCTCCATTTCTGTGTTCATCTTTGAGCAGTGGGTCCAAACAAGGCCACAGTCCCTCTCTTTACCTGACTCCCTCATCCACCTGCCAACTCTATCCCTCTCAGAATTCTGCGCAACAAAATAAATTATAAAACTGAAATGTAACAAAGCTAAAACATTTTTTTTTTTTTTTTTTACAAAGCTAAACTGAACAGACTGATTTGAGTTTTTACATTGCCTGAGTACTTACAGGCACCTGCAGAGGAGCATACAGACTGGCAGAACATGGAACAAGCTATCCTAAAATAAATGCATCACAACAAAACATATTTTGACATTGCAGCTTTCAAATGTAATACCACAAAGTGCTTTACAAGGAGAGGTAAGCAGAAGTTTAAGGACAAAGAAGGTTTGAGGGCAAAGTTTTCAAACTTTGAGAGACTCAACAGCATTCTCCTGGAAAGTGAGCTTTTTTTTTTTGGAGAAAGGAAGAGAAAAAAATTCTGTAGCAACTTGACTTATATTTAAGTGTTTATTTCTTGACAAAAAAGAAAGTCCCAACCCAAAACTAAAACACACATGCATTTATTTAGCTTGAAAATTAAATGTTCCATCAGACCTGAAACAAAACATTTTGTTACAGATGCTTGTAAGAAAAACCAAACCGCCCAGAGGGCTGGACTTTTCACACCACTGCTGCTGTTATATTTTGTAGATCAATGAGTAGAGCGATGACAGTTAGCCTTTTTGTGATCCAAGGTCCATGTAACCTCTCATATAAACCCAAGTAAAAAAGACTAATTCCACACCCCTGTTTTCTTTTTTTCCCATTCACCATTGCCTTGCAGGTTAGGATGTGCACAAACACACCTGCATACATTTAAAAGTATGTTTCCAGAAGTTTCATGGAGCATAGCAGGTTTTCTATGTTCTCCAAACCACACTGCTGAAGAGCACTGGTTTGAGGAGCTCACTGAGATCTGAGAGACCTTCCTTGCCTACCTACTGCAAACAGAGAATCCACATAGAGCTGGGCAACTTTTTTTAACTTTTTGTTTTCATTTTTGTTAAATAAACAGGACATCTCCACAAAAGAAATCAATATTGGCCTCTCTCAAAATGAAAAAGTCTGAGGATTTAATTCACTCGCCCAGGACCAAAACCATGCTCAAATCATTATGCTATGACTCTGCTAGAGCAGGATTTTGATCCCAATCTCTCCCACATCCTTGCTAAAATATCGTAACCCACCAAGCTTTAGATAGGGTTGCTGTAGATTTCTTTTGCTGGGGTTTTCCCTTTGTCACCCATAAATAAGTGTTCATGAAGAAAGGAAGAGGCATGTCTATGGCTGAGGTCATGCATGTGCATTCAGTTCCCTTGAACAAGTCCAAGGCAGGCACTGTAAGCATCAGCTAACCCTTTTTTTTTCTGGCAATGTTAGGAAAAATCTCTATCCCAAATTTTATATTTTTCCCCAAGCCAGTTTGGAATTAATTTTATAAGTACTGTCAGAGCAACAGTAAAGTCACTAATTAACCTTCAGTGTTCAAAAGCAACTCCGCAAAGTCTGCTGGACCATCAGGACAAGCAAGCAACTCAAGATATCCTTACTGTCCCAGGCCAAACTGAAGGAGTGATTAAAAACCCCATAATTTCAAAAGTAGAAAGTTATGGGTGAATATGAATTAGAGGCAAGAAGGTGAAGTGGAGAGCTCGGCAGCAAAGTTTGAATTAGATGGAGAAGACAAGAACAGCAGGAAAACAATCTGCATGGGCCCATTGCAAGGCCAGGGAGTCTGCAGCAAAACCAAACTCTGAACATAATGGACATGTTAGCATTTCTGAATGGGCTGCCCTTGGTCTGAGGCAAAAAAGCAGGAGCAAATCAGAGATTTCTCTCTTATTAGGCCCATTGCTCCATAAGGCAGCAAAAGCTTCTAAAAGTTTGAGAAGGTACAAGACTTCCTTAACACATGGGCTAAGAGATAGGGCAAGGGCCAGGCACGGGAGTGACTGCACCATTTCTGAAGATGGTGTGCTTAACAAGACACTCCTGTGACTCCCACAGGGAACTCCTCAAGCTCTCCCCAAGTAACACATCTTCGTGACGCTCTTTGGCTGTGAGCCACAATGGAGGCTTCTGCAGAGAAGCCAGGATCCCACCATGTCTGGGGAAATGGGGCCAGAGACACATCAGCTGTGCCTTTAATCCATCCCTGGGTAGAAGAGACAATGGCTGAATGAGACATAAAAATTCCATTTGCTGGATGTAATTGTACTTCATTGTGTCCACGGAATGCTTAGGCAGAGGTACTTTTTCCTCTCCTGATAAAAGGTTCTGCCTAAAGTCTGGAAATTCCCTTAAAAACACACACACACAGACAAAACATCCATGGGAAAACTGTGATAGGTGGCAGAGGAAGTTTTAGGCAAGCTGAGCGATGAAACAGCAAGCGGTACTGCAGTTTGTGAAGGGCCAGAGGCCTTTTCTACGGGCACAAACTTCACAAAACCTACCAGCCAACTAAAAAGGGTTGAAACTGTGTTTCAAAAAACCACAGGTGAGAAAGACAGATTCCTCTACCTTGTGATGGCAAGCACGAGCCAGGAATAGGACAAGGGTCAACGGCCTTAAGGAGGGTAGATTTAGATTAGAGATCAGAAACAAATTCTTCACTGTGAGGGTGGTGAGGCCCTGGAACAGGCTGCCCAGAGAACCTGTGGCTGCCCCTCCCTGGCAGTGTTCAAGGCCAGGCTGGATAGGTCTTTGGGCAACTGGGGCTAGTGGAGGGTGTTCCTGGCCACGGCAGGTCCTTTCCAAACCAAACTGTTCTGTGATTCTACAAATGTTCAAGGTGCTTGAGGTTATCCACCGGCTAAAAATCCATGAAGACGGTTAAATTACAGATTACCCTAATACACCAACACAACCCAAAGCCTACTCCTAGTCAAAGAAATTTTAAAGAGAAAAAGAAAAAAACAAAACCAAACATTATTGGGCATAAAGGGAAAAGGGAAGGAAACAGCTATTCTGCAAGATGAAATGAAAAATCATTTTTGGCTTCACCAAGCATTTTCAGCTACTGACATAAACAGAGAGTTGAGTAGTTCTATGCTGATCTTGCATATGTACTATATGTCCAACATCCCTGGAAGGAGAATTTTTTCATGTGATGTTGAGCTGAGCTTTGGTGAACATGAATTTAGTGGGAAAAGGATGTTTTACTGTCAAAGGATTTCACAGTCTAGACCTTAGTGGGTAATTAACTGAGCAGCTCAGACTCATGTGCTTTGACTTAAATACTATCCTCCCCAATTTGTTAATTCTTCCTTGCTTTAGTTGAAATTTTTTTCCTCCAGTACTGAAGACTCAAGAGCAACCAAATAAACACAGACAAGTAAAAAGGTACCTTCCACTGAATCACCACATTAAGATTGTGTATTGTCTCTTGCGTTAGCTAGACGGGAAAAGACTGATGCACTCAGCACAGTAAGCGAATGTCGCTTTCTTGTGCAACACTAAACACACCAAAGAGTTACAAAACCAAAATGCAAACAAGAGAGGATCTTCCAGGCTGTACAGCTCTACCACTCCTTTTCTATGTTTACAGTCAATAGCCGTTACTGCAAAAAAATCACTGAATTTTACTTCATAAAGTTCTTCAGCAAAACCACAGATTCCATACTATGGATCATATGGAATTAAATTTTAAGGATTTGGCTTAATTAATTTATGCAACTGCCCCGATGCATATGCATGCGAAGTGACTGCAAGCAGTTGAGACAGTGAAACAAAACATCCTTACAACAAAGACATTATCAGAAAAGAATCATGCCCTTTAAAGAAACATTAAATCACTAAAGAAACAAAAATCTAGCAATAAAGAATCTGGAGCCAACATATTTTCAAAATTGAAAGAACAAACCCTGTTATTATTTGTTTCCAGATGGGTTTAGCCTGCTGCTGCCTTTGCTGTACCAGCAACCCACAATAAAACTGCCGAAGACTGGCAGCATTTAGACCTGAGGACCACCTCAGCTTGCCCCAGAGGACCATCGCTGTATTGAGGCAGGCAACGTATCGTTGTACACGCACAGCTCGGGTGTATGATTACCTAGTGTGATGGCTTGTAATGATCCACATCCACTGGGCAACTCATTTGCACGTATCTAATTCTTTGAGTCCGAAAGCTCAAAGAGCAGGAGGCAGTGTATCAGAAGTGACAAAACTGAAGAACAAGCTTTTTTTCTTAACTTGCATCACATAATGTTATTTCAGTAACTCAGAAAAGAGTTCATCAAACTTCTCTATAATCTTGTGTGTCAGTTTTTCTTTGCGATTTTTGTGAAGAGTTCCAACTACACACTGAAGATGGCCACTCCTGTGGTATTTCTTTCTTTGTCAAACTCATAAATAATAAAATTTTACCAAGTCTTTCCCCCCACCCCTTCCAATCCAACCTGGTTTCCAAGGTTTGGAAGAACACTCTGGGCACAGTCTCAAACTGGAGGAAAGCCCCTGAACCAGACCACCTAGTATTTTTGCAGCCTGCATAAGGGCTGTGGATCCAGGAGCTACTATGCTATGTAAGGATAGAGCTGGGTGATAGTAGCTACACCAGGCACTGGGAGAATTCAGCATATCTGACTTCTCTGGATTAATCCAAAGCCCACTGGCAAGCTACAGACAATAGCTGGTGTGTACACAGGGGTGAAGTCAGGTAAAGCTATACTTATCTCTGCCTCATGTCATGCTTCTCAGAAAGAGAGCCTGGTCTGAATCCCACAGAGATCCATCACTACTGTCTGGACTGCACTGGGAGTGCATATCTGGATCCCATCTTGAGACTAGGTATGGCTCCTTTCCCACCATATACATATAAAATCATCGCTGTGCTACTTCTAACAGAGATTTAGCGAAAGCTCAAAGTACCTAGGCTAGGAAACTGTAGAGGTCTGCTTGCAGATATTTCTAATATTCCTTAATTTCCCCAGGACATATATTTCACAACAGCATATTCTTCATGAACCTATCCAGATTTAGATGTAGTACTTATCACATTAGTAATACCATCAGCAATGATCTATAAAGTGAATTTGCAGCAGGTTTTTACATCACAGGACTGCAGAGGACTGGCAACAATAGTAAACATTTAAGTGCTGGTTCTTCACCTGGAAGAAATCTACAGTTTCCCGAAGCCATACCAATTTCCTATAGTGGGATCTAGCCCCTAGGTTTCAAAACAAGATTTTTTTTAAGACTAATATTAAACAAGAAAAATATTATCTAATATATAGCCTTTGTGTTAGTTTTTCAAGTTCACCTTTATTGCACAGAATTCCCTATTCGTATTTTTGAGCTTAAAGCAACTTAACAGCATTTAAACATGCCGTGCTATTCTCCCTATTTGGGGTGAAAGAGATAACACAGACCGTAGTTCAATACTTGCCAAATGTATTTTCTATGTCTATAGGTTTTGCTTAACTATCATTACTTCTAATCTCAAGTAGTCATAACTAACATTTATTAATTAATGGGGTATTTGCTGAAGTTCGTTTCCTTTCTTCTTTTCTTTTAGTGAAAAAAGGCACAGGGGGACAAGCAGAGAAGAGCTGAAGACATGCGTATTCCATTTGAAATCCATGATTAAAAAGCTTAAAAATTCAAATCAACGTAAAAAACTGTTTTATTTTAATACCATGGAAGGTTTCAGTGAACTCCATTATTTTCACTCACTATTTGCTTGAATAATTTAGGCAAGAAAGCTAAATTATACATAAAGTGTACAGTTAGAAGAAAAAGTTCATGCACAGCCTCGGGCTATAGCCATCCCCTAATGATGTCTGTAGTCAGTGGAAAAGAACTCGTTAGACTGAGAGTAATTTCTCAGGGTTTATATTTTTTTCTTAAAGCAATAATGTTCTTTAAAAATCTGACAAATAATACACTAAACCAAAAGCCACAAAAGAAAGGCCGTTCCTAAGACCACAGCCTCATAACTTTTCATTTCACTGGAAATCTAGCTTTTCACATACTATATGTTCTTGCTGGTTGTCCTCGGCCGTCTGATTAAAGAGGGGAAACGCATGTCATGATATCATCCAGCTCCTACTTTGTTTAATCAGAGACCTAAAGTTCGCAGGGAGTTAAAACAAATGTTATACAGCCATCTGAGCAAAACTGAAATCTGCTGAAGAAGAAGGTTACTTTTACACTCAGTACACAGTGATTTTTGCTAGCGGTTGCAACTTGCTCTGTTGTTGTATTTAAGGAGCAACTCATACCATTAAACATTTACGGACTGATTTGCTGCAGTTTTTACATGCCCTTTAAACTTGACTAGAGAAAACCTGCATGCCAAAATGGACTAGGGCAGAAACACTCAGTAACTTGCTTCACCTCTGATCTCAACATCTCTCCTCTTCGTACCTCAAGATCAGACACTGCAGAGAGAGTCGCTCCTGACAGCGGAGAACTTTGGTTTGAGCCACGCCACGAGCAGGAGTAAGAACGAGAAGTCATTGTATGGAAATGAGCTAATACTAAGTTTGTTGATCAGACTTATCATCTTTTGATCAAAGTAGCTCAACTAGATCAGAGAAAGAGACAAGGAATTTTATTCAAATTACTCCTTAGAATCCTTTGCATAAAATGAATAACTTTCTATAATATTAATGGTTTTACATCACTTTATACTTGTATTATTCTGTCACATTAGTTTAACATTACTACCATGTACAGTGGTTTAGCATTAATGTGATCAGAAGAGAAATTACACGTGCACTTTCATATTGTTATATTGAAATCAAGGTCTTCTATGACACTAATACGAAGCAAACCTCAATAAAATATAGACTTTCTAATATAAAGACATTTTTATATCATGTTGGAGCAAGAACACGTACTATTTCTTCTCAAAATCACTTGCAGCACAGCACCAAGGAGGGCAGGGGAAAATGATGCTGTGTCAACCCCAGGTAGAAATTGCTGCAGCTCCTCACCATCAGAGCAAAGGGATCCTGCTCTGCAAGAGACCTACACTGCCTCCCAGGCTCTGTGGGTTATGCATGCCCCCCCCAAAACCCACACTCAGCAGAGCAATGTGGTGAAGCCCAGTTCTCTTGAGGTAAATGAATTACTGCTTCCCAAATCTCAGCAGTAATGTGGATCACTGAAGAGTCACCGAGTCTCCATGTTTCTCTAGCAATCCTCTCCCAACTGATAGCAGGCCTGGACCAGAAGGACTGGGAGGTGTTCTATAACTTGCCTCTCTCCTTAACACAGTACAGTTCAGAAGCACCAAGTTTGGAGTAACATGGGGATGAAGGGCTTTGGTTCTCCTGGGAGATGTCCTCCAGTTACATCAGGACAAAAAAGCCAGGGCACCCAGGACTGCAAGAATAAAGAGGCAGCACCAACAAAATTCACTTGCCTTGTACCTTACACACTGTACGAAGCATGGCTGGAAAATGAGGACCTATGCCTGGTTTAGGCAAAAATCAGAGCACAGAGCATTCGACTATGGGCAGGTGGAAACCAGAAACTAGTCTTTGCAGACATAGCTGGGATAAGTCAGACAGAACACAGGCTTCGCATCCAGTTCCAAGGCAACCCTGATCCTGCACCCAACAACAGCCAGGTGCAGTAGAGCAGTGTCCAGTAATTCCCCATCTGAGTTAAGTTCTTTGGGATGTCTCACATTACAAGTAGAAAATGTCACCACCCAAAACGATTCTCTTGGCTTGTTTTATTTAACTTTCTGGAGGATGAGGGTATTACAGACAAATACACTGCAGGGTGGACGAGTTAATGAAAAACGGGACAAGAAAACCAGAACAGTTGACTTCCCAGTCCCCACCACCCCCTTCCACCGAGCACAGAGGTACATCCTCACTAGATGTAAAGGTCAAGAGCTCACTCCAATGGCACAGTGCCAAATAATTGTGTAACCCCATGCTATGAGAACAGGTAATGCACACCCAAAAGCAGTGGCTCAGGCAGAGAGCACATCTCACCAAGTGCCTCTGTGTGTGAGGACAGGCCGTGCTGGATCTCCAGATGCATCATTTTGCATACTAATAACCTCCTCCTCCCCAGAAACTGCTGTATTGGGTAGCTGTTGACTTCGACTTCATCACATAGCTGAAACAAGCACCAGTTATCCCTCCATCAACTTTAACCACACTATCCTAAAATCAAGATATCATTGCTAGACTTTTTCCCCTCTGGTAAAATACAGAATAACCTCATTATGGTTATCACTGTATACACTTCCTCTATGTACTACATTTCCTCTTACACTAAAAGCCACTACCACGTCTCCACAGTTTCTCTGGCAGAACTCCTTGCAGAGTTAAGGCAATGGGACTGAAATCTCCCAGTCAAGTGAGAGAATGGCTTTAAACCTGGACACCAGCAATTGGCAGGTAGCGTGTCTGCAGAAAGCAACAGAAAACTGTATTCAGAGAATGAAAAAACCCCAAACTTTTAAACAATAGCAGCTCCCTCCTCCCTAAGTCCAGTTAATCCATGTCAAACTGGTTCACCACTGCCTTTAAAAGAAGTCCCTCTGGGTCACATTCAAAGGCACAGTCATTGACTCTACATACTAAAGGCTTCCCACCTTTGCCTAGCCCTACATCCCACTGGTTCCCAAGAGTTTTCTTCCTGGCTCTTTGCCACACCATCATCTTCAGGAGACCCAAGCTAAGCAATGCTGCTCAGGAGCTCTGAGCTTTACACATACTTTGGTCCCTGAATCCTCTGGGCAATGGTTTCTTCACTCATGTGACCACTGAAAATCCTATCTGGGGAAGGCTAAGCACACTCCAAAGTGAAATACAACCATCACTGTATGCTCCAACAGCTTCAGGACCATTCCTGTAGTAATTTTCCTTGTGCTGGTAGCTCAAACAGCTCCTCCATCTGGGCTGATTTGCCTGCATGTGCCTGCTTCTCTCAAGGGATTTCAAGCTTTCCATAGGTACTTGAGCAGGACTGCCACAATGCCCAAACTGTGTCTCTAGCTACGCAGGGACACCATTGCTGTCTCCTGAGCAGCAGAAGCAGCAGCACAGGGACTTTGCTGCCTAATGCCCTATTGTCATATCAGGAGAGATCATGGTAAGACAGAAAGAACTAGAAGGATGGAACCCACTTTAGACCAACTTAAGCAGGCAGAGACTGATCTGACTCGATCACTAATCATGCCCATGATCATTTGCTGTCACATAGGAAACCGTCCTCAGAGTAAAACATTTAATCCAGAAGCACAAACACTTGCTCATCAAGCTGGATTTTTCCTCTAACATTGGAATTTGTACAAAATGAAACACACTGACTTAAGAAAAACAGTAAAGTTGAGCTCTACAATGATGGCCACGAGAGAACAGCCTTAAACAGAAGGCTCCAAAGTCTCCTGAAAATATCATGTCAGGATCCCAAGTACTTACTAAATACCCAATAGCAGTGCTACCCAGTATGAGGTGCATATGGACAGAAGCTTTTTATAACCAAGTGCTTTACCAGACCTAAAGGTGACAGTCCAGCAACCAAACAGATGTTGATCAAGTTGGGCAGCTCAAAACATCAACCACTCAAAGTTAGAAGAGGCTACATGGAAGTATTTCTGCACCCACCAATCAGCATTGCCACTTCTTCTGCCCTCACATCCCTCACCTCCTCTCCAGCACTATGAAAAACAGACTTTGAAGCATGCTGTGCTCAAACTCTTGGTCTATGTAGGAGAAGCAGGAAAATGAGCAGAGCCTTTGATATTCCAGCTGTGAAGCTGCTGGGGATGCATGCCACACCAAACTGCTGCAGACTACTGCTTCTGCTCTTTCTGTCAAGACTGTGGTCATGCCAGGAGCCAGGACTTACCAAACACAGTTTGTCAGGGCTAAATCTGACATTAGTTTCAAGATTCTTCTAGAAAGCACATTTGGAATAAACAGCACAGTGCGTGTATGTATGAGAAGGGAACTAATGAAATGTGAGTTTATTGTGTTTTTAAACCTGCAAGGTTCCATTTTGGTGTTTAAAAGCGTGACCAGATTTCCCGAGTGATGGGTACTCTTGCTGCTGACGACAGTGTGGAAATCTGACTGTTGCCATTTAAGAGCCTTTACAATTTTCTCTCCAATTATGGCTGCTGAACCTTGAAAAAAATTATTCTGAAATTTAAAAAAAAAATGTGCTCTTAATTATATAAGTCTTTAAATTGCTCTTCTCTGTTATAAAATTAGCAGCTCATCTTGAAAAGAGAAAAAAACCCAACAGTATTTATCTTTATTTAGAGACTGACGCAAATGAGAAGCAAAATGCTAAGCACATTCAGGCTGGGCCTCACTAAGCAAGCACCAGACCACAAAGCCATTGATTATGAAGCCATGAGGGCCCAAGATGCTCAGCTGGCGCAGGCCACCATGCTTCAAGTGTTAAAGATCTCTCCAAGAAAAACTTGACATCTCCTTTGAACATTCTTCACGAAGAAGAACAACATGTCGCCTTTCCCTCAGCCCTTGGGAAGTTCATTATATTCTACTTGCTACGTCTTGAACCTGAATTGGTCTAGCTAAACCAAATACAGGCTGGGCATGAGGGGACAGAGCTGCCTGTGAAAGGGCCGAGTCATCTGTTGAAAGTCCTTCTAGGGACTGCACTGGCATCCAGCAGATTTAGTGCAACCCTTGTGTTCCCCACTCGTGTTATTCCAGAAGGTGGTCAGGTCTTCTATAACCTTTGAGCTACCCAGACTGGGTTTCCTAAGCCTTTCACAGTAAATCAAGTTTTCCAGTCCTTTTGTCATTCTCAGGGATCTCTACTGCTCACTCCTCTATGTTCTTGGAGCCCATACACCAGAACTGTTGAAATCCTGACCGTTGCTCTTTGCAAGTCAAGGAGTTTGGCATATATTTGCTTACTTGGACACCATTTCCATCAGCTTCTATGACTTACGGATGTTGATATGCCAAAAAAACTCTCCACTTGTGTGCTAAGTGGATTCATTCAGTAAACAGAATAGGGAAAGATATGCAAGGCCAATAACCTTGCATAAAGTTTTCAGCCTTTATTGTGGAGGTTTACTGAGCAATATAGCCCTGAATAAAAAGTCTTTGCAGTGATGTTGCACAGCACTACTTGCTACAGGGATGGGAAACGTCCACGCTTCAGCAAGCCACAGACCAAAAAGCAAGAGGCATTTGGTGTGGCAGTATCGACACCATAAGCAACACAAGGGGTCCTGTGACACTGCAGGCAACCACCTCAAAATCTCAACCTCTCACTTAAAAAACAAAACAAATTTAGCTTTCTAATTTTCCTTTATTTTTAAATACAAATTATTCCCACAGAAAGGCTGCTCCAGCCTGACCCTTCAGATAGGCTGGAGATGAGAAATAGGTGCCTAACTAAATATATTCACAGCCAACGCACAGCCATTTGTTCTCATTTTATAGCCATTTGTCCCTGTCCTGATGCAGTGTTACAGGGTAGCATCTGCCCACCACAAAGGACACTGAGGACATTGGGATTCATGGCACTGACTCCCAAGGCTCTTGGATAGGTCACAGCAGTAAGGGTGGCAGGGGAGAGAAGGGATAATCTTGGACTAGAATACAGAAATGTGAGAATAATCGTATTCAAGAAGCTACTTTAGGCTGATTTGTTTATACATTATCTAAGCATTTTATTTTATTATGCATTTTAATAATGCAAGGGCTTAAAAGCTGGAAATCAGCATATTCCATGAGCTCAATATATTTCAGTTTGTACATCATCAATTGTTTTTCCTTGAGATTATGCAGTTTTACTTTATCATCCCTTTGATAACAATTTCTGCATAAAATCTGACTTTATATTTCATTTTCCCCTGTCTGTTATCTTAGCAAAATACATCCAAAACACCCTTTGTACTGCTGTACTAATATAACAGATCAGGAGAAGCTGTGGCATAAGAAATCAAAACCATAATAATGTCTTTGGGTTTTGCATTTTAAATACTGCATTCATTGTTGCACTGAGGTTTGAGATCCCTTTTCAGACATTACTGAGATTACCTTTGGTAATGCCTATTTCATTGTACTTTGATATAAAATAATGTATGTCATAAATCATCTAAGTGACTGTCATTAGAGTGAAAAGCACCTACTTATGATATGTAACAATTTGCTTTTCTAATTTGAAGAGGATTGAGGTATTTTAATTATATAAGGTCTAAAGCCCTTGCGGATGAAATTACAATTCAATGTAAAATCACTTTCTGCACAGAGCTGTAAGTTAGGAAATGATAACAGCTATACTCATCAATTTGTACTTTTGGCTTGACTAAATATAGGAACAAACAAAAACATTTTTAATGGGCAAAGATCCATAACTTCAGGAACAAGAGACCTGAGAAAACTCTTCTTTCTTACAACTTTTGACAAAAGCCCCTTCTAACACAGTAGGAAAAAAAAAAAAAAAAAAAAAAAAAATCACTTTTACAGATTATAAGCAGGAATTTAAAATTATTGGGGTACTTCACTTTGAAGGTGATCAGGGCTCTGATCATGTACATTATAGGGAGATTTAAAATTATGAGAGCTCTTCAAATAGTTTTAAACATTGTTTGTTGGTTTTTTTAAAGTAAAATTGATTTTTCAATATTTTATTTCTTCAGTGGCTGGGTAATCACAGTAGTCCAGAAGCTGAGGTGCTTCTGTGTCTGAAACCAGGACTCACTTTCAGCCCTCCATCCTTCTCATTCTCTCGCTTCTCCCCCCTCCCTTCTCTCTCAATAAGTTTTCTGGTTTCCCTCGCTGCTGGGACAGACACATCATGCTTTGTTCTTGCTCATAAATCTCTCTCTGACCAAGGAATCAGGAAGTTATTAGGGGTGAGGAAAAGGTCAGGTTTAAAATTCAGTTTGATCAGACCTGTTCTGACAAAATAGCATTATATCCACCTCGGAAAATAACGCCAAACCCAACTGGGATTGGACTTTTAATCAGTCCTTCATCTGGAAGCACCCTCCCATACGTCTCACAAGGGGGGTTACAGGGACTCCAAGGGATTAAGGAGTAGCCATTAGTTGGGATTTAGTTACAGGCACTTAGACAAGCACACACACAGCTTTCCCCAAAATCCCTTTTTCTCTCGCCAAACACGAGCAACAATACAGAAAACCCCGCCAACTCATTCGGTGGGTTTAGATGTGCAGTATTTGAGAGAGAAACAGTTTTCCCCAATGATTTGGGCTCCATCAGACACAGGGAGGATGAACGCCACACTTGTGTTCTCTCTCACGTCTACGGATTGAGATTTATTTATTTATTTTAAAACATACCTACAAGTGCTAAGCCTCCAGACTAAAGAGGGTTTCTAATACAGACTGCATCTAAGATGCCATGGATGTGTAGGGGTGGAACAGGCTTTTATGAACTGCATCTTAGCTTGTGTAAAGCAGCAAAACTCAGTGGGGACTAAGAAGTTTAGCTCTGCTAAAGATCCCTCTGTACAGATCAGTTTAAGGCATAGGGTGACCATTTGGGAATAATAAATATTTTCTCACAGAAGTAATCCTAAGGAATCTCTTGTAAAGTGTGAGTTTCTGTGGTTTGCTGTAGTGCTATCATTCCCAAAATACAACCCCCACTTCACTGACCCCCCAGAAAGCCTATCAGCATGTCGCAACAGAGAATGGACAAGCCATTAGTCTAAAGGAATAATAACTAACTTTTTAGGGAACAATTTAATGGATGTATTTTTATATAAATACATACACACACATATAGAAGTTGCGAGTTTCTCCTAGCCCAGTAGACCCTCCATTTGCCCATTTTTAAAATAAAACTATTTTGCAAGGGTTTGAAGTAGAGCATTATGTATTTTGTAAAAGGCCATATCAAAGTAAAACGAACATATTACTGAATTTTTGTCAGCTTGAAATAACACCTGCCACACACAAGGTCTTTAGCCTTTCATGCACATCATAACTTCAGTCTAAATTTAAAGGAACAGGGAAAGCAATAGAGCAAAGCTACCCAGATGTTGTACGGTCTGTGCAATTGTAAATTTAAAAGTACCAGCTTTCCATCCAGATTTTAATGCCCCAGAAACAATATGAAAATTCCAAGCCACACCGGATTATTGAAATGTCTGGCCATTTTGAAATGAATTTTGGAACAGATGTATGGAGGTAGGCAATAAAGCTGTGATAATAAGGAACATTTCTACATCATCTCACAAAACTACTAATCTATAATGAGGACCAAAACTATTCATGAGAGAGGGTGGTTTTCATTATTTTCTTTTTTCAGCTCCGGTTTGAGTATTGCGGTTCCTTTACTTGGCTGTTAGGTTTTGTTATTGTTGTAAAGCATTTGGTAGCTATCTGACATTATCACTTCTAACCCACAACACTGGCAAGTGACTAAGTCACTTCAGTTCTTCTTCATTGAAGGCAAACAGCACGGGAGACCAGCTTAACTAATTTACTGTGCTTTATCTTATTACAATTAACTTCAAAATCTGTGCTTTTCGATAGTGGTTACTGACTTTAGACAGCTCATTGGGGTACTCAGGTTCAGACATCATAAGAGGCTCTGATTTTAAGAGAGAGAAGAACACCTGTCCCCCAGCACAAGTGACCATGAAAAGCAAAGTTGGGTACCCTGAAACATAACTCCCCAAAACCCAGCTGTTAAATCTTTACTGTTAACACTGAATACCATCTTAAAGGAAAGAAATTACTATACTCTTGGGTGGGTAAGATGGCTTCTAGATATCAGGTAGAGAATGTAGAACAGATCCTTCACTAGACTTAGCAGAAAAGATGAAGAGAGCAGGCAAGCTTTAAGCTCCCAACTGCTTCTGCAGGTCAGCTGAAAGCAAAAGTGATGTCTTCTTTTAAGCTTTCAGGTGGCCTGCAGAGGGGTTTATGTTCCTGAAAGCCTGTCTAATGTTACTAGTAGATAGCCAACTAAATTACTCTGTCTACTAAAAGATATCATCACTCCCAACAAACCTCGTCATGCTGACATAAAGCAGATTAGTCAGGCAAGTTGGGTGCTGTGCTGGATTAGGCTGCATACCAAAGGCTTGAGTTTACACATATTACTCACTACATTTTTCAGCATATCTGTTCAGTTCATCCTGTTCCAAAAAAAAAAAAAAAAAAAAAAAAAAAAAAAAAGCAGACACACATATTAATCTGGGTCACTCTTAATTTCAAGGTTGCTAGATTTAAGACATGTGAGGTTTTTGGTTTTGTTTTGGTTTTCTTCCGCCAGAGACCTGAAATTTTGGTCTGGATCTGAACATCCCCAAGCTGTGCAGAGTCATCTCACTTTTCCATAGCACAAAGAAGGAGCAAAAGACTGGAGGGAGGAGGGAAAACCCCCTAGTTTCAATGAAAGAACACTGATAAGTTGCCTAAATAAAGATACTCCTTGGAGTTTAGCTGGCTCCCTGAAGCACTAACCTGAATGCAGGTGACTGACAGTATTGGCCTGACAGTCAACAGATATTCAGCATTTAAATCTCTGCCAAAAACTGGCAATCAGACAGCTAGAGAGCAACTACCAGGCTGCCTCAGGGAAAACCACCGACTTCTGAACTGCCATTTCCCACTCTTTTTCCCTGTTCCTTGGAAGTTTCCTTTCCAAAAACCTGTCTAATGCTTATGAAACAGGACAGGAACACAAACACAAGAGAATTTTGCTTTGGTATGCACCTGCTCAGTCACTCCAACCCCACCCAACAACTGCAGTTTTAGATGTTTTTCTGCTGTGTTTTTGCTCCAGGTAGATGTCTAACACTCCCCTTGCCTCGTGCAGGTCACTGGAGGATGAGAGAATGTCACAGAACAAGTTTGCTGTTTTCTTAACCTGAAAAAAGGCCTTATGTAGCACACTCTTTCACACCCACGGACATCTCTGAGATAGCACATATTTCTCCTTGAAGAAGTTTGCTCAGGTAAAAGAATCCAGGGAGGGAGGGAGGGCAAAAAAAAAAATTGCTGAGTAGAAATTTTCACCCGACCTGTGCGATTTAATGGGCTGGGGGAAGAGAGAGTGGGAAAGAGGAGAGTAGCAAAAAGAGGAGGCGTCCAAGAATGTCAGAAGTGGTGCCGATATCACAGCCATGTTGGCTGCAGCTCCTGCTTCCCACGATGGCACTTCTTAATAGCACAGCTGGCCTCCGCGCCTCAAGTCAAGGATCCCGAGCGATAACTGCGGCAGTAGTCACACCAAGCGCTGCGACGGCAAGTGTGAGATATATCACCAAGGTGCAGGAAGGCAGCAATGTGGCACTTCTTGACACGACACCTAATGGGTCAGCCTGATGCAAGACGGCTCTGCATCCATTTGGCCACATCTCCCTACCTTTGGTGTGAAATCATCATTTTCTAGTTAGTCACGCTAGTGTTCCAGCTCTGCGTTCCAGCAGAGTGAAGAAAGGTTTAATTTAATAGCAAAATAGTCAAAGCTCTAAGTGCTATGATTACATGTAAGACAACAACTTGGAAAGTTAACGACAGCCTTGTGATTGGGGGTCTGAGTGAGACATCACAAAGTTCAGGCTTGAATCCATGTTCTGTCACAGTTTTTCCTGTATTATTTTTGGGCAGTCTCTCAGGTTAGCATGATTCAGTTCCCCATCTGTAAAATAAATGCTTCTTTTCTTTCTTCACATCTTGAATTACATGCACTTACTGTACTGGAATTCACAGAGCATAGGTCTCATCGGAACTTTGAAGAATTGTATAAAAGAAATCACTACAATTACTTGGACACACAGAGGCTTGCTCATGCACAAGGAACCATTCACATGCCCACTCCAAACTCACTTACTGTTTCCAAAACCAGAAGAACAAACATTTTCCTCTTCCTAAAGGCTGTCCCAGGCAGTAGACTACTTGTCCACACTTCAGACATAAAAGGCAAGACAACATTTGCGTGTGGAAAGAAAACAGTATTTCCAAGGAAGGTGAAAGTTTGGGCGATTTACAAGTTTTTAGATGCTTTAACATGTTAAACTGGGGAATATAAATCAGTATTTACAACTGTGAACTGCCCCCCAACTTTCCCTTTAAGACACTGAGTTGCATTGCCTGGGTGCACGCTGATAGAGTGGATTCCAACTGCAGTGGTGCCTCATGTCAGAGGGGGGAAAAGCTAATTGTGGGGTCCTCCATCCCACCTGCCTGTCCTATACAGCCTTGTAATTTTAGGTAGAGGTTACAGCTGTAGAAGGGAAGCAGTAAAAGAACAAGAGTGTCTGCTACAGTGCTCTAGATGTGTCTAATAAAAAAAAAAATACATGTTCTTAAAATGTCATATAATTTTGTTTCATATATGAGAAAATGAAAATTTACTGCAGACACCACACAAACACTGACCCTTCAAACTCATGGAGCATTTGCCAAAAAACATAGTCTACGGCACGCAGATTCACTCCAACTTCTTGACTCAAAGCACAGATTTACCTAAGGCTGGGAGAATGCCTAAACCACATGGCACAAGCAGCATTCATTTGTGAAGAGAGATGGATTTTTTGTCAATCCACCACGGAGAATCAGAATACTTCACTCGATAAATACCAAAGCAAAGCTTTGAGTGAAATGGTTTACTGAATTCAATATAAGTTTGACAGGAAAAAATATTGCCCAAGATCTAGTCTGAGATCCACTTTGGAACTATCACACAGTTGGGAACAAAGCTTCATAGCAAACAGCACTGCATTTGGAAAGTAGGTATCCACGTGTATGCACCCGAGCTACTCTCAGAGGGCCCTCATCATGACCTAGCTACTCACTGAGAGTCTAGAAATAATAAAATTGAAGTAACTGCAAAGATTGAAACAGTAGCATAAGCACCTACCGGGGCAGCTGCTGCCTCTGGATATTGAGTACTGTGCTGATTGCTCTCAAGTCACAAGATGGGAAAAGAACTCAAGAGGTCCTGCAGTGCATCCCTCCCCAGCTGTCCCAGAGGGCAGGGGTGACCATATTCCTTTCATGTTGATAAACATTTCCCTAACCTGTTCCCACCGACCACCAGTAACAGGGAACTTCATGGCTTCACCAGGCAGTCTGCTCTAGTTCACTGCTGTCATTACTTCTGGAGATGTCGTCCCAGCATGTACATCTGGAACTTTCCTGCTGTGATTTTGGCCTCCACACAAACTTGTAAAACAGGTAATTTAATACTTTCAAAAGCCTTTAATGTACTGGAAAATATCTTTGTCTAACTGCAGATAATGTCTCTCAGAAGACAAGAGAACTTTATTTTTTCTCCCGATTCCTCCCCACAAGCCACACTTCCCAGACCTCTGACTATTCTCAGTGTTACCCTCTGGCCTCTTTCCAACTGACCCACGTTCTCTGAAGGACAGGAGCAAAACTAGTTGAGACTTTATCAGTGCTAAGTAGTACAGAGGTAAATGCTTAGTAAGTTGCTAATACAAGGACTGCCTTTCTTTGCAATACTGTGACTTTATTAAAATTTGCATTTAGCATGTGATCTGGCTATAATTCACCAAAACCTTTTTGAAGTGGTGTCACCTGCCCAGTAGTTTTACATCCCACGCTCATGTGGTTGATTATTTCTGAGGTAAGTCCCCAGTTGAATTTCTTCCTTCCCCCCTCACCCTTTTTTTTGGGGGGGGGGGGGGGGAGGGCAGTTCCTCCATTTGTATATGCCTTTCTAAATCCCTAACCCTGTCCTCTACTATATCTGCAGGCCCTTATGGCTTCACGTTGTCTGCAAATTTAATAAGCGTGCTCTCTACTGCACTGTGCAAGTCATTAATGAGAACACTGAACAGAGTTGGAAGCAGGACAGATAGCTGTGGAATATTACACATCACATTCTTCCAATTGAATAGGGGAATGCTGATAACGATACTCTGGATAAAATTAAGCAACTAGTTTTGCACTGCGAGGAGTCTCATCTGGTTTAATCTCTTTTCCTTTCTCCATTAAAGCCCGAGCATTCCATCCACCCTTTCTCAGTCCAGTCTCAGTGGATTCTCAAAGAAGAAAAAAAGCAGCTAATCGTTCATGAATAGCTTCAAAAGCTACAATTCATCAGGCCCTACACAAGCAGGGAATGTCTGGTCTGTCCAGGTACTCCTTCCTCCCCTGCTCTAGGCTAAGATCTAACATCTTCACTAATGCTCTACCCAATTCATTTATTAAAGCCTTTTGACTTTGACTGCATGTGCGTTTTCAAAGGTATCAGAGAATTCAGCTGTGCATCCAGCACTTAAGCCTGGCAATTTAGAAAGAAACTTGAGACCTTACCTATACCTCATGGCTTGACTTGAAATTAGAGCCCCGATTGCTCAAGCAAAAGGTCAGACGTACCTGAAATGCAAGTCCTGGCTGCGGTAACGACTCTGGAAGCTAACTGCACAGACTGAAGGGGTGGCAAATCGAGATTAGATAATACAAGTCCTTCACTCCCCCATCTCGATACCTTGGCTCAAAAGACAGGATGCTACAGAGTACTATTCCACACATAGCGTCCTCCCAGAATTCGACAGCATTAGTTACCACGAGAGCAAAGCACTTTGGTC
Organism: Porphyrio hochstetteri; assembly: GCA_020800305.1. Taxonomy (NCBI): domain Eukaryota; kingdom Metazoa; phylum Chordata; class Aves; order Gruiformes; family Rallidae; genus Porphyrio; species Porphyrio hochstetteri. Next base: position 46,014,982 of record CM036907.1, read on the forward strand.
TCTCTGGAGACAGCCAAGGAAAGTAATCCAAATTAATTTCAAAGCAGGATTAGTTAAGTCAGCTAATTAGCTAATTATATCACAGCAAGGAAACGTTTACTGAGACCTAGGGTAGACTAAATCCATTTTCAAAGCCAAGCCAAATTCAAGCAGCTTTCATCCTGCAACAGGGGTGTCTACACAGCTCCCGCGCTGTGAATTTGCACCTAATTCAAATGAACTTCCTGAGCGTCCCTTTGGGGGGGAAAACTAACACAGAAAGGAGCAAGCATCATGGATTTATTTATTATTAAAAAAAAATCCCACCACTTTTTTTTAAATTACTAGCTCGATGATTCAGACTTGGACTGAAATCTATTTCCTACGTGTTACTTAGACAGTTTCATTTGAGCAAGCAAGGAGCCAAAAATAGAGCTGTGTAAAAGCACTCTGAGCAGCACACAGAACGGAGCTCCATCCTCCTTCCCAGGCTGCCCTGGAGTCCCACAGCTTCAGATGGCCCAGGAGTTGCTGGGCGAGGTCTACAAGGTTTCAGGGTAGCATGGTGCTAGTAGCAAACCCTACCTAAAATATGGCTTTGCATCAAAATCTGATATCAAGACGCGAGAGAGAAAACAAGCTAGCTTCATGGCATTTTAACAGCAGAGTGGTTGGGTTTGGGTATGTTTACTATGAGAAATGCAAAGGACAGCTCACTTCTGATTCTTCCCCACCCCCCAAAGTGTTTTGTGTAACCAATGAAGCAGTGCTTTCCACTGACCTTTTGGAAGCAGTTAAGAGGAAGATATTTTTGAGCCCATACCTAAAACCAGATTCAATAACAGGCAAAGATGGGACAGCCTAACACACCACGCCAGGCAGGCCAGGCAGCTAGCTCTCTTGCAACCAAAAAAGGAATTTTTCATGCTTTTACAGCCTTCAGAGAAATGCAAAAGCTTGTACCAAATTCTCTGGCATCTAGTTGTACATCAAGGAAAGGATCATTTACCAGCGACACTGGAAAGCTGCCATTTCATATAGGACACACATTGAGAGTGGAAAGTCTGCATTTCCCTATAGATCTCTCACACCAGTTTTCCAGACAAACCCCAGTTTTACAGGAAAGCATTTAGACAACTTCTGAGCAGAACCAGAAGTCTTTCTGTCCATCTTGCTGGGTGATCACAGATCCTAACACCTTCCACATGCAGTATTAAGACCAACCTCATAGCAAAAGTTTTCTTATTAGCCTGGTAGGGTGGCCTGGTGTCACAGCACAAGATACACACTTGTTTTCAGAATTAGCCTACATTGTCTCAGCATGGCTCCCTCTTACGGAAGGGAGTGCCGTGCTCTAAGAAACTCCAAGGGCTTCATGTGCCTTTGACACTCATCCAACCTCCACAAGGACTTTTTAGCCCCAACACAAGATGGTCCAAGGCTCCTTCAGCATCTCCTCAATCTTACACTGCTGAATCTGACCAATGCTTGGTCTGGTTAACTCTCTACTTAATGAGCTGCAAGAGGAGCAGACAGCATTGGAAAGATTTAACACCTTCCTTGTTTTAACACTGTGTGACTTCAAGCACATCTGACAGAGCCACAAGTCAGCCAAAACTAAACCTGTTCCTTAAACAGTCCCCAACACATGGGCCATTCCAAAGGCACTCATTAGCTCTATCAGTAGATGCTATCTGAACAGAAACTGGAGTAATTGACTTTTAAAAATAGCTAAAAGTCAGCGAGACAAGCAGAGAATAAAGAAGGGCTTTGTAAACTAATCGTCCCGGGTCCCTTCCTGCAAGGCTGATCTCAACCCAGCCATCCTTCATTTTGTCCCTGAACTGCAGCAAACTCTGGGGCACCAGGAGAAATCTCCTGTTCTGCAAGCCCCGAGGCCACTCTACACTCATGCTGCCGAATTCCTGCTCTCTGAACCTCACATCTTTTCCTGTACCCATGGTGAGAACTGCTCTGGGAAGTCCCCTCAGATAAACAGGCTCAGCACTCCCCAGGAACAATCTATAGTCTCCAGCCAAAGCATTCCACCTGACCCAGGAAGGCAAGTGGATGGATGGCTTTGCTCTCCGCTGTGCCCACCCAAAGGTAGACATTAGTATGCAGCAAGAGCATGAACAGGGGCTCTCACAAAGCAGCTTCAGCCTCACTGTGTTCAGCTTGGCAAACAGGCCCAAAATTCACTGCCTGAACTTTCAGAGATGAAAGTCCACATAACAGTATTACCAGTCAAATAAAGAAAAAACACATTTTGTAAGGTCCCAAGTATCTCCATCACTCATGGACCATACTGAGTCTGAGGATGCGCAGACAATTTTGTAGAATCAGGTACTGCTTGAACCTAGATTGAAAGAGCACCCCAACCAAACAGCAGATTATAAAGCTGCTGACTGGAGAGGCTACTGGGAAAGCAGATTTCAAAAAAGACAACTCTAAAGAGTCTTGAAATGCCCAACCCTTCCAACAGGGAGTTAGGGAATCTGACTTCATTTTTCTGTATTAGCCCCAAAAGTGACGATGATCTGCCAGGGACACAAAATATCATTTGTTATCTCTGTAATTCCTTAAATGGATGCATATGTCTTGTGTAAGAGATATTTTCCCCAGACATTTAGAAATACTCCTTTCTCTTCTTGGGAAGCCAGTAGAGCAAAGTGAGAAGCACCACACACCAGGAGACAGTTATACAACTGATAGAAATCCTGGCTCTTCAGTACGTCATCTGGGTATTTATCCTTTGATCAAACCACTGAGACATTGGTAATTGCACCTTTATGACAAGGACGCGTTTCTGCCAAGGCATTTGTGTAGCAAGGAGGAGTAATTATCTTGTGACACAGTTCTATTGTACAGTCCTCCCATTGAATCGGTTTTCTTAGTGTTACTGAAGCACTCGAATGGTTTTGCTTTCTCACGCCTCAGTTCAGCAGAATGAGCGTGTGAATAACTTGAGAATGAAGAGTGCGATTTATCCAAATGAGCCTGCTGGTGCCTTCTTGAACCTAGGCTGTATTATTTAGTTAGTTAGATTCATAAGAACACAAATAAGTGAGAATTTAGTCTGCTGCCAACAATTAAAGTAGCAGGTTACAAATGAAACATGCTTTCCACCTGAGAGACCCTTTCACGCCTAACTCCTCAGAAGGGAATAAATCTGCAGAAGTTGCAGGTAAACTCCTCTGCTTTCCTTGGAGTCTTCCCCCAACCTACCACAACTCTGCAGTCATGGACACAATAAGGCACAGCTGCAGGCAAGGTGCTTGTTTTGATAAGGCACAGCCATAGAGTGGGTCTTCGCTTTGTTAGAGGGTAAATCCCAAACTGCTCTGTACATGAAGCGGAATGAATGCCATGGCTTTCCTGGGACAAGACCTCTCCCACAGAAATGGAGATCCCCATCTACTACTATGAGTTACTCCGTGCGGAGCGCTCAGTGACATACATCACACAAGTAGCAAGTTATCATGTTCACCATCAGCCTCAATGACTGGTCTGACTGAAGTCTGACATTGCCATTATCTAATTTGAGGTGTCAGAGACAGAAGTGACAAGAGCAAGGCCCAGAAAAAACACTTTCAGAAGGTCAGCTGGTCAGAGACCAGGACAAATCCACCTAGAACAGTGATGGCTCAGTGCTCAGCTGGAGGACCCACCAACCCAAAGAGCAGGCTCAGCCCCACAGCAAAGTGGACCACCACAGTCCTTGTCAACACCACCATCCTGAGCTGATCCCAGGGCTCTTTTGACAAGGATATTTAAGTCACTACCAGGCACAGAACCCTCAGTGCTGGTGAAGTGACAAAATCCAGCAGCTCACAGAGGAATGCCGTGGTGCCGACATGCACATGGAGCAGTACCACACAGTTCCTGCAACTCTCCATCAGCTGCCTGACTTCCATCCAGGCCTTCATGCTTGGGATCAGAGGGAAGTCCTACACGTGGCACAAAATGACACTGTGGCAGTAGCTGCACATGCAGTGACACACGTGTGCCAGACCTTGCAGGAGAACCCCCTACCCGGGTTTCAATTATAGATGTAAGATCCTGCCTCCAATAAAGGCACAGGAAGGTGCTTTATTCGTCAGCAACGCTGATTGCTGTTAAAAGCTTTAGAGACTTTTGCCAGCTGTCACCACTGCCTTTTAAGCGTTAAACATAGGGAAAGCTCTAGTTCTGGAGCTGAACGCAGCTGCTCAGTGCACTTCAGTTCACTCTTACCCTAACTCTGTCCTCCTCACTGCCTTTGATTGCACCAATCTCCGTCAATGTCTCAGGACAAAGCTGGTAGCTCTGAAGTAGCTCTCAAAGTTTCTAACACTTTCTCAGGACAAACAGGAGAGCCCCAAATGCCTTTTACAGCATAAGCCCACCCATTTCACAAACTAAGGGAATAAACCCCAACAAAACCCACAAAAACCCCAAAACACAACCCACAAGAAGGAAGTTTTCACCAGATCTCAAACCTGTTCATCAGTGTGAGCCTGGACATAGAGTTTTGCCATCCATCCAGTTCACTGGGCACTACACGGAACACCAGCACACCCAAATGTGGCAAAAAACAGCTGAAAAGAAAGAAATTCAGCTAAGGAACTGGTCACTCTGCAGCACAGATGCAGACACAGCCTCCCACCGCTATCTGAACGTGTCAGGGCACCTGTGGTTATTCTGTCCTCAACAATGTTCTTTTATCCAGGACTAAATATGAGATTTCTAAGCTGGATTTGTGAATTCCTGCGGAGGCTTTGATTTAGTTCCTGACATGCTGCAGGGAGGCATAACCGGAGTCAAGAGTTACATGCCATGCTCGTTTAATCTCCTCAGTAAAATGCCACAAAAAAGGAGACACCCCCCCCTTAAAAAAAAAAAAAAAAATCACATGTGGAAGGGAAAGAGCAAGAGCAGAGCACCTTCACACATGAGGAAGACTTGTCTACATATGAGGTAGGGCTGATGGAAGACCCTGTCTCTGCCATGCAGCTAATTACCTTGGGTCCTCTTATCAAACAAATGGACTGGGATGATACGCCAATAACAGGAGGAAGGATCTAATTGAGGGATACCAGGGGGTAACACAGATCTTCTTGTTAAACTAAATTTGTTAATCTAGTGTATATGAGAAAAGGGCAAATGGGAGGGAGAATTCCTCCTTGTTAAACATTTACCAAATGTTGGGTTATTTGAGCCCTGGGGAGAAGTAAATGTATTCACTACTTAAAGGCTGAAGCATTTGGTCTTCTCAGTTGGAATTTATCCTCGATTTGAAAGGAACATTTTTTTCCCACTTGGAAAGGTTAGCAGCCTTTGTCTGTGCGAGTGATTTAATATAATGGACCATGATTATTGTTGGATTATTATAATGGCACATTGGCACAGTTATAGTTAAAGTTTTGGCAGAGTTGGTCTCATAAACTGCTATTTTACAACTCGGCTGTAAAAGTTTACTTCGGTCTGAAACTTGAGATACAAGATCTCAGTCCAGGAGGAGTCTTTTTACTTTTTTTTTAAAGCCAAATTAAAAGCCAAAAAAAAGGCTTAAAAATTCTCCTGGCTAATGCTTGTTATGCAAGTATTAAATGCAAATTGAAATCTACTGGCTGAAGACACTTGACAGCATTTCCTAGCTCCTGAATGCCTTTGAATTAAATCAAAATATTTTCAACCCCTTTTATGTAGGAACATGGCTTTCCCACTTCCAGTATTTTGAAGAAAAATGTGGAATAGTAAAACAGCTGAGGTATTAAACAGAATGTGTGCCACAAGCACTTTCTTCAATAGGGTTACTACCTTATATTTTTTATTAAGAATGCAATCGATTTTTTTTTGTTTTGTCTATGTAAATACACAATTGTTTGTTTTAAATCAGTGCTCGCAAAGGTTTTTGGTTTTGAAACTTACTGGTACATTGAGGAAAAATTAATCTTTTTTTAAAAGCCCCACTGGCCCTTATAGAGTACAACTGTAGGATGAACCAAGTCCAACACTATCATCCACACAAAGCCACTGAGTTTTCTCCAAATTTCTTTACTCTTAAAGGCACAGTAGCCAAGTAACCACAACACTTCTTGTTTCTGCTTCCCCAAAGAACTCTAAAAGGAACTCAAATACCAGACTATGAAAATACCGCTTACTTGTACTACAACTACCATTTATACCCACCTGGTGCCAGAGACATCACAGGTGGCAAATAAACCATCAATCCTAAAGCAAATGTTTTGCAGGAAATATAGGGCAGTATGTAATTTCTTGATTAAAGCTGTAGAAACTATAATAAAGACAATTATTCAAGATAAGAAGAATAAGATACTAGAAACAAAACAGTAATAAGCGGTCATCGCTCACAGAGGAAGGAACTTTTCCTAAAAATCTCCAATAGTTATTGGTGTTTAATATATTCATTAATGGCCTGGAAAGGGGGGAAAATAGTTTCACTACTTGAGTAGCTTTATGTCAGCAGCCAAAACAAAGGTAAGCATGAAAAGCTGCAAAAGGACAGTCTGCACTCAGCAATAAAATGACAAATGAAATCCCATGTCAATAAACACAAAGCAATGCAGATGGGAAAAATAACTGGAGCCATAAATACATGAGGATATGCTTTACGTTAGCTATAACTATGTCGGAAAGGGGTCTGGAGGTCTAAGTAAGGCAGTGCATGGAGAGAGAGCTCAGTGGAAGTTAAAAGGGAAAAAGATGAGGATTAGGTTAAACCTGCAGCCTGCCTAGGCTATAGCTCTGGTCACTCATCTCGAAATAGCATGTATGAGAACAGAAAGACATACAGAGAACATCAGTGAGGATACGTGGAATGGCTTTCATGATAAGCATATAAAGGTAAGGATCCTTCAGCTTGGGGTAGAAAGACTGATGGGATATTTTTGTTAAGGGTCCACACAACCATACTTAGCATAAAGAAAGGATGCAAAGAAAAATCATTCATCACTGCTTTACATGCAAGAGTTTGGGGATATTAAAAACAAGGAGAAAGCCCCTGTGCCATTCTTTGTAAATAAGCAGCAGAGTGCCATACCCCAGGAGCCAAAAGCATGAGTGGTTTCTAAAAGGGAATAGGAAATTCATAGAGGAATGAGTACAGGTAGGACAGATCTCCTCCCACTTCATCTCTGCCTCCCAATAATGCCAAAGGGCATCTGTCTAACCTACTCCTTCCTACTGTCCCCCACACGCCTTCATTTCTTCACCCAGAGCAGATAGAACTCCACCTTCTTGCAGGCATCCTCACCTGCATCATCTCTCCTGCCAGCACCCTTTACTCAGCAGTGCACCCCAACCCTATTTGGGCAAGTACCTGCTCTGAAGATGTATTCACTAAAATGCTTTTCTAGAACATCCCAGGGATTTGGGGGATGCGAAGAAGGACCAAAGGTACCTCTGATACAAGCCCTGGCCAGTTCCAGGTGCCTTTAGCCCGCAAACACACAGCCTGAAGCACCAGCACCTGAAAACATTACTCTTCAGACATGAGTACAAGGTTCCAAACTCATAACCCAAAAGCTATTTCTGTCCAACATTTTGAGGGTAACGTCTCAGTTTGCTTTGAACCCACTCTTTCATTATTGAGCCATTTATATGGCAGGGGGTTGATGTAAACAGCTCTGGTTCAGGACAGCCAGAGTCAGGAATCTCTGGGCACTTTTGGGGAGCTGTAGGACTCCCCCTCCATCTTACTGTGTGGTGGGTCCTGGAAAACACTGGCTGCTCACTGGTGAAAACTTACACATCCAGGTTGCTGGATGGTAGACGAGATGTTTTAATCTTAAAAAAAAAGGTTTCTCAGAGAAGCCATAGCATTGGATCCCTGTGATTCTCACTCCTGATGCACAGAAAAGTACTCAAAATTACCTTTGCCCTCCTTAATTCCCCTCTACCTCACATCATGCTTTATAGACACATGAAAGAACAGAGTGGTAAATAGCACAGCAGTCTGTTGCTGTTTCAAATGTGCATACAGACACATGCCACGTACTCCACAAAGTGAAGGCCAACCTTCGTACCAACCCAGCCTGCTTGAATATGGCCCCTCGACACACACATGTGCTCAGACTAGTCCAAGAGCACTGAAGGTCAAGACAAACTCAAGATTAAAGCTAATCTGCCATCTGCTTGGTGACACTTAACATTTTTCATGGGGTAAGAAGTACTAGACAGCCTATAGCTTCAAATATTGAGTTAAATCAATTTGGGGTTTTTTTTTTCCAGTTTTTAAGCCCAAAGTTTGTAACATTCCAAGTTATATTCATCTTTTGTGTATTAAAATGTGATGCCATTCTATAAATAGCTACAGGTTTCTTGGCAACATTGGTGTGACGGTGGATTAATTAAACTGGAAGGCAGAGTGTGTGGGGACTAGATTTATATAATGAAAACAATATATCTGCTAACACTGGAGAAGTGCTGACACTGTAATAACACTGATATTAATATTTGGTACAGAACAACTTAGAGCACATTTGTAAGATGGTTAAGTCTGGTGGGCTGAGAAACGATCAGAGCACAGAAGTTACCAGAAGAAAACAAACCCGTTACATTACTATTAATACCAGGAGTCTCACTCCCATTCAGAAAGATTAACTGGTATCTTATATTTTAAACACACAGAGGCTGCAAAGAGCTGTCCACTGTTCTCCCACACAAGCTCCACAGCAGTCACAAGAACATTTGCAAGGATGTTTGCTGGATTGTGTCCTTATATGACAACTCACTGATCCGAGTCAAATGTGGACTAGAGAAGTCATTGAGAAAACCCCCCCATATAACAGGTTTGCTGTATTAGCCAGATGGTATACTGAAGGAGGGGATAAATTCACTTCTGTATTTTTTGTGTTACCATAGCCCTGTTGACTTCAAAACCAACCCTGTTACAGTGTGGAGAATGAACATCCAAGCACCACACGGAAACAACTGGCTTGACCTTATGAACAAGGATTTTGTAGAAAGTCTCAGGTAGAAAAGTACCTTCCAAGTTTAAACAAAATAAAACCATGGAAAAAGCAGCTAATTAAAAAAAGCAAACCAACCAACCCATACCTATAAATACAAGATTTCCCAGGGCATTTAAACATTCAAGCAAGTTAAAACTCATTCAATCTTTACTGCACTACACTTGCAAAATAAAAGTCACCTACTAATTCCCATTCGATACCTTGGGCATTTCAAATTTCACCTCATCCCAGGGCATTGAGCATGATGGAAACAAATAGTAAAACTAAGTTATTTATTAAAATTATAGAATAAAGAGTCAAAGAGAAGATATATATGCATGTCAGTGGACCAAATAAATTAGGGTCATTTTCATCAGTAGATGATGACAATTTTTACATTTATTATAATATTTTCCACATAACTATTCTGTCTGGTGACATTTTTACCCATATATTAAATATATGTGACAGTATATAATATATAGTCAGATATTTGACCATTGCTAAATGCAGCAGTAGTTTGAATACATTTACAGACTGTCAAATATTTTAGACTTTCAAGTGATGCATTTTAAAACATAGTAAAATGAAGATAATTTACAGAGGAAGAGAAAGATTCTGCTCTTGGCTACTAATAAGTAACCTCAGCCTCCTGACAGGTCTGCGAGTACCAGACCACATCTTTATTACCTTCAAAGGCATGAGCCATGTTAGGAAATAACAGAGGTGGGAAGATGCTTATAGGACCAGGCTATCTGTATAAATCAGTACAGAGCTATTGATAAAATCATACTAATTCTCACCAGCTGAGAACCTGGCAAAGTACCTTAAATCCCAGTTCCTGTAGAACAAACTTGGAGGTGGGAAGAGGAGCATGAGCATAGGCAATGATGTTTGAATTCTTAAGGCAACCCTCACTCTGGCACTTCGCATTTTTACTTAATTGAACACATTTAACCTAGAATGAGATAAAGTTTATAGTGTGAGAATAACAGTAGGTAGACCCTGTCTGCTCCACATACTTCATCCCAACTCTTGTCTCTACTCTTCTCCTCAGCAGGCTCTCATCCCTTCAAATCTATACCCTTAATTTAGAACCCTACCCCTCCAAGCTCCAACCTCATCTCCTGACCTCATTCCCTTATTCCCCATCTTTCTGGCCAGAGCCTGATGCCCCAGCCCCTAGCCAAGTCCTCCCTTGTGACACATTGCCTCTCCACTCCTCCTCTTCCACTTTCTTGGGTCCTTGACTTTTCCAAGTGTACCTCAGGCTTCCGTTCCCACATTGCCTGCCCTGACACTCTTCTCATCTACATCCAAACCAAATAGCCCTCAACAGTGCTTAGGGAAAAAGAGTCCAGCACAAAGGCATAGGCTTCCTAGCACAAGCGTTCACCATCCTCTCAAAGCCTTGAAGCAGCAGGCAACTGATGGAAAGCACATCTTCACCTTCCATCCTGCAGCGCTCCTGCCCTGGGGATGAGGCAGACTCCAAGAGACTCTGTGGCTCTTTAGGCAGAGCTTTACAAGTCGCTGCAATCCAACTCCTTGCTGCTGAATATGCATGAACCAAGTTTGTTAAAAGCCTGACAGCTTTGTCAAATTTGGGCGGGTTTTGAAAGAAACTGCAAAAGGCATATCCTTGAAACAAAAGCCAGCTTGTTGCCAGCTTTCATGGCTCTGCTCCAAAGCATGGGTGTGCCATGCAGTCTTTAAAGATCACCAGAATTGGGTTTTTGCCTTTCTTTTACTTTATTTTTCTAGTTACAAAACACTGCTGTTCCAGACTCCCCACCCCACCCTACTCGACACCCCTGGTCCTGTTTTTTGGGATCGCTTAAACTGAAATTTTGCAGTCTGAAGTAAATACCTGGTATAGAAAGCACATCAGAGGGATTAAACTTTGCAAAGACGCATGCACCTGAAAAGCAGATCTCCTAAAGGCCTCTTGATTGGGAAGGGCTCTTCCAGTCCTAGTTTCTCAGGGTTCAGGCCACCGAGCTCAGCATGCTCCTAGCTAGATCCACACCCCACTGCAAGGTCATTTCCAGCAACCTTGAGATGGAGCACTTTCAGGGAGGTGCAGGGTTTAGCTGGTGTGGCAAGGTGCTGGGTTTCATGGGAGGGAAAAAAGAGACTTTTAATTAAAATTCAGTTCCAGATAAAAAGGGATGAACCAAAATATGAACCCAGTGCACCTAGAATTTGTTAATGGGTTGTTTTAAAAATTTTTGAGGTGCTTTAAATCCAGGATAGCTTCCTGACACACTGAATAAACAAACAAATACAGTATATTCCCACCCCTGCCCCAAATGGGATATAAGCAGCAACCAACAAGCTGCCTACAGAGCCTAAGGAAGGAAACAGATGTAGAAACTTTTATAGGCAATTCCTCAGAATCACCAAGAACACTGGTTAAGCATTAGAAAAAGAAAGAGCCAAGCACCAAAAAACATTTTTTTGAGCCAAGAGCCAAGCCAGCCTCCAAGCTACCAGAGATATCCTAGTCCTCACCTTCTCCAGGGAATGCTGGCCAGGCAGCACCTGTCCGAGGGCTGCGCGACATCCCCAAAGGCAGCACAGAATGCCACAGTCTGTGCTTCTCATCTATTTATTATAAGCATCCAAAGCTCCAGTTCTATCAGTTGTAGCCACCAGTGGATTCAACAAAACTTTGTTCCTTTGCTTCTTGCAGCTGACAGGGAAGCCAGGGGCTGCCGAGTCACAGCCACCCTTTCCTTTCCCCATCCTCCATGCACTGCAAGGCACAGTATGTCGTAGACAAACACTAAAATCCAACTGGCTCTTATTTATGCTGCTAAACATACCCAGAGGGGATCTAAGAATTTCCCCCAGTTTGGGTTTCTACACTTGAACTGAGACTTCAAACTATTCCAGGTGGTCAGTGCTTCTTCCCAGCCAATGCCATGATGTGCTGCATGGTTCAGGAAGAGAGAAACATGGCATTACAAAGTATGTCAGATGAAACTGTTCTCTATATGGTCTGTTGCAGAAAGCTCTGCATACAGATATTGTATACAGCCAGGCTGGAAGCTTTCTGTCCATTAATGACTAGCTGGAGGGCAGCACACACACAAGAGACATGGAGTTCACTGAATCACTCTGTGCCAGTTTTGGAAATTCTGGGCTCTACTCCAAACTCCCCAGTCAGCCTCTACCCCCACTGGTCTGAAACAAAACACTGATGTTCCTAAAAAGCCAGAGGGATGCTCCCATCCCCAGCCTCTGTACCAAGACAGGAGTCAGTTTAGATGAGACTCAGGGGGTGCTGGGATGCATATCTGCTCCAACATCCCACCAAAATCCTTTCCTGAAGAGTTATCACAGTCTTACTCTGCCAGAACTTCCCTGCCACTTATTTCCCTCTGTCAAAGCCCCTGCAGGGTACACACAAGTTAAATTCCTTCTCTTGGGAAATGGTTTATGTCAGAACACCCAAAATCAGGACTTTTACCCCATGCTCACTCAGCCCTGCCAGATGCCCCACATCACTTCCTTTCTTGCTGACTGCCAAAAAACAACCCCAAAAAGCCAAAATCCTATCACTTCCTTACAGCAAAGATGAAAATTAACAGGAAGCCTAGATTCACCAGCCCTATTTACAAACCCTTATGGGTTAGCCTAGTTTCATTCATGGGAAAACTGCACCAACAGTGTTTCCCCCTCAGTAGGGCACACCCCTGTTATTCAAGAATCAACAGTTCAGCATCCCTTTCTTTTTCGGATACTGACTCAAAGTTACTGAACGAAAGGCTTCCTTCAAACCCATCTACTTTAATTCCTCTGTTGACAAACATATGCACCACCACCCCTTCAACAGTAAGGGGAATGGTAATTATTTCCCCAGAGAACAATAATTTTGCACTGAATTTCAGAAGCTGCATGATTTAACAAATTAAGCTGAGAGCCAAGGATACTAAATGCAGCTAACTTCTTTGAAGCTAGTGGTATCAAAAAAATATTTCCACTATCCCTCTAAACACTTTCGGTTTGAGAGGATGAATGTTGATTTCTTGAGCTTTTAAAGGAGCAAGAAACTAAAACTGACTCTAGAGAAATGTCTTTCCAACTGGCAAATCACATTTCCCAGACCCTTTCAGAATTTCCTAGTTATTAATTGATAAGCCTACACTAGAAACAGTATCAATCACAGCATCCCATTCAAAGCGGCAGCAATTTTACTTCTGTTATTTAGACTTTGGGGGGGTTGTTTCCACATATTAAAATGATATTTTTTTTACATCTTCCTATTACTTAGTGCTGAGGGGTTCTTGCTTTTTTATAATTACCTGAGGAATGACACCAAACTGCTAAAAAGTGGCAGCGTCCTGCCAACATACTGCCTGTCAGAACATTACAACTGTTAAAGGATTTCTGTGTAACTGGGGAATTCTGCTCAAATGTTTTGGTTTGGGGTTTTTTTATGACCCAGGAAGGAACATATTAAACTCCTGGAAATATCCTTCCCTTTGTAAACTGTTCCCTCCCCTTTGATAAGTGCCATCTCAGATACAGTGATACACAAACTTTGAGGATTTATAGTGCATTTCCAACATTAATATTAAACATATCCTTTAAGCTTTTTTGGGAAAGTTTTCGATTCCCCCCTCCCCCCAGAATCATTTAATAGCTGTTAAGTCACCTTCAAAGAATTTGCAAATCCTTTGAAGTACAGTACAAAAATAGACTTCAACATCTTTGGAACAGTTGCAAGTAATGCGTAATAATTTTTGAAAGCACACAGAGAAATTGCTGTCTAACACCAAGTTACCAACTCTTGCCCTGAAAACATCCCCTTGCTGAAGTCAATTTTACAAGCGTGCCTTTGTTGACCTCCCTTACACTACAGTGGCATTGGGTATGAATGACAAGGATTTTAAATTTTTTCTTTTTTTTCTTTTTTTATTTTTTTGGATAATATACATGTGTTTCATTTTTAGAGAGGAGATTTTTCTACAATTCCTTTGCAGCAGGGCTTTGGTTTTGCATCATCATCTTACATTCCCTCCATGAAGACAACCGATAGCTTTACTACCTAACATCTTACTAGCAGACCTGATTCAGTGGAGCTGTTGAACAGGAAGGTTTCTGCATACCTGTCATAGATGTTCCCATTTTGTGACAACACGGCCATGGATTGTCAATAAGCAGCCTTTAGGAACAAAGCATTCCCAAGTATATCGCTGGCTCCTAATCAATTCCCAAAAAAAAAGAAAATCTTTAAATTTTGAAATCTTTTAAGAGACATTTTTAACTCACTCCCAACTTCCTTAACACACACATGGCAGAAGGATGTTCTTGCCCAACCACCTGAAAACAAAGACTTCTAGCATAGGAAAAAACAATTATCTGTCCTTTAAAAGTTCAGAGTGCAGAAGCTTTGCATAATTAAAACATTTTCTGAATCTTGCTAGTGGCCCGAAGGTTAAATACTTTTCTTTGCTAGTATAGACCACATAATTGAGAGGAAGTAAGTTTATTCTTTGAAAGGCCATGAAAAAAAAAAGCGACCCTCAACTCAGAAGTTTATTTGTGCTTGCAAATCCTTTCAGGCCTAAAGAACCAGCAAGATAATAAATTGTTTTTGCTGAAAACAGGAAGTTTGGCAGAGATGCAAAAGGACAGCTAAACTTTGGCTAGACAACCCAAAACACTGTGTTCTACTTCAAAAGTATTTCCAACAACAGGGGAAAAGAAAAAGCGAAGCGCCTCGAATCCATAGAAAGCTAAAGGAACAGCAAAGGCATCTGGCAGTGGTGGTTTGTTGCCAAACTTGTGGTTGTGTTGTGCTGGCTTACAAGCTGATTTGCCAGTTTGCAGTAACTTGCATCAAGAGCAGCTGAAACTCACACATATAAAGCCCCAAATGGTGCCACAGCTAGAAAAGCCTCAAGGAGTCTCTTTTCAGCTGATCGAGACCAAAGGAGTAAACAAATAAGCATCATTCATAACATTCTGGTGTATAAAGGGAGACAACAGAATTTTGAGTCTTTAAGTCCCTACCAGGTTTGATGGAGCAAAGGTTAAATTACACCTGATGCAGCAATGCAACACAATGCTCCTGACTTGTGCCACCTCCTTGCAACTCCCATAATTAGGGCCTTCTGGGAGGAGAAGGAATCATTCAGCATGCAATGCAACTCGAATAAAAGTCCTGTTTTGCTAAAAAGAACATACAATCACAATACATCCTGGACAGCACTGGCAATGAAGACACACTCCATCCTTTCAGAGGGATTTCAAATGAGTTATAGGACATGACCACCTGCCATAGCCTGGGAGTGAAGCCAGTGACTAGGCTTACAGTAGGCTCCAGCACTGTCCCCTTTTTGTTGATGCAGTGGCACCTTCTGGCTCAGTTCTGGCCTGGATGAATTAGCTCCCTCCCTACCAACAGCCAAGCAGGGTTCAGTGGTTGCCGCGGGCCAGGGACTGCTCCTAGGAAGCTGTTCAAGCATTGCTGACTTCTTTTAGGAATGGAAGATTTTAGACCACACGGATACAAGCTGTACCATGACATTTGCCCAAAGGAACGGAGAACAAATCCTTAACCACTTCACTAACATAAATCTAGCGAGTGATGCAAAGGGTCCCTTCCAGCACTATACTCTTACGAATGCAGTTTTTCAGTAAGGAAACACTAAATACATCAACTTTGGTTTTTGGATAAAACTTGCCATGATTAATCTGAGGACTTCCCCTCCCAAAACACTGGGTTTGGGGATTTTTTTCCCCTTCTTTACACTCCTTCCCCCCTTTTGCTCCCCTTCTCCTCCCACTGCTCATATTTATGATGAAAATGCACATCTTCAAAGCATTTATCACAAAGGACCACAGGACACTTTGGGGCAAAAAAACCCATGAAGAGCATCAATACCACCATAAATATTATCTTCTGAAACATGCAACTCCGGAATCCTGATCATAACTGATCTTTTTCCATTGATCCATTACTATTATTATATAGAGCCTTAGCATCCACCCAATCTTACCAACTGAGGTGATTTGACTATATCTGTTTCCTTTTATCCTGAACAAAGGCCTCATCAAAGTCCTACAATAACGTGAGATTTGAGCTTGCATTCTCATTTCACTTCTTCACCACAATGACCTGTTGAATTCAACTGCAGGACCATTCATTTACACTGCCAGGAGCACAGGCAAGACGGAGGAAACACAATGGTATACTATGAAGATACAATATACATAAAGCTGGAAACTCAATGGTCCTGAACAGTTTTAACGATTAGCAAGGAAGCCAATAAGGGGAGGGGAAAAAAATTAAAGTAAAATCTACAGCGTTTACCCTGGGACACTTAAAAAACATGAAGCTTTTAGAAGGACTTGCAGTCAAAGCCCTGGTGTTCTCAGCAGCTCTGAAAACCCAGACTGTGTATTTCATATTTAGCACCCTCAGGATCCTCTCTCCAAGAGCAATGACACAATGGTTTTAGCTCAACACCCACACCTTAACAGCACTTGTCATCTGTCTGAAACAAAACACTTCACAGAGAAGACAAATCATCATCATTCTTGGTTTAGAAATGGAGAAATTAGAGCATGGAGAAATGAAATCGCTTACCCAAGACCATTCAGCAGAAGCAGTAGCAAAGCCAGGAGAAGAAGCCAGAGTCCCTGCGCAGCTCTCCTGTGTAAGCCTTTACCACTCCACGCTGCACCTTCATCTTCAGTAGAGCAAGTAATATTATGCTTGACTCTCTTGCAGATGCAGGCTGAACTTTAGCTCTGATCTGAAGCACTTCAGAAAGCTGTGGATTAAAAAGCACTGCATAAATGCAAAGTGTAATTATTATTCAACAGATATTGGAAAAATTACTGCAGTTTGTATTTGTTTTTCTGTATTTGGGGGATTTATGTTGTTTCAACACTTGAACAGCTTTTGATAATGACACCATCTGTTAATTCTCACCCCTCACTAAATTAGAACAAGTGGTGGAATTGTTAGATTGCAGCTTTACAGATCCCAGTTTAGCAAACAAATCCAAACCCAGGGTCAGTGAGAGGCATTACCAGCAGTAGGAGGTAGCAACCCCTCCAGCACAACTTCCAGCCCAAGAGAGGAAAGAGAATAGGGTATCAGGAGCAACACAACCCTCAGCAAGACCCCTGGAACACCTCTATTAGATTGTGCTCCCTTTCCTGACCCTGGCAAAGTGATGCACATCCTTAACTCACCCACCAATCCAAGCAGCCTGTATCTCAGTTCTGATTTGAGGCACCTAAGAAGAGCTGGGACACCTGGATACACCTTAAAGGCTCTCAAATTACAACAAGCCTTAGGTGTTCAGAGCCCTGTCCCGTCCCACCCCTCTCCAGCCAGGTGCCTTGTTAGAGTCACCTTGCTAGATTAGGGTCCAAATTACGGTAATTTCATATGCAGAACACATGCAATACATGCAAAAAAACCTGTGGAGCTAGAGGACCACTGTAGGCATGTACTCATAATACATTGTTAAGTGTATAATCAAGCTGGTGGTTGCCCCCTCCCTGCTCTCCATATCGTTCTCTCTCTCTGCTAAGAGGTGCCCTTCCTCTGCCTTTGTACAGGTTATACAAGGATTTATTTAAGATACTTGTACCTGCAAAAGGGTCAGATTATGCTTTGTGCAGATCACACACTGAAAACACTCAGCTGTGTGTGGGTTGCTCTTTGCCCATGTTGTTAAACATCCCTTAGTTTTTCTAAGAAACTTTTAACCTTCCCTTTCTGAATTCCTCTTCATCATTTCATTCTTTTCCTGGATACTGGACCAAATCCTAAACAGTTGAAATTTTTTATTTCTCAAAACCTTTCTATTAAAAGGATGGACTTCTACAAACTCAAACTGTGATACATACACACATCATTATACAAGGCAACAGGGAGTTTGTTCATGTTATTTATGAATGTTCAGGCCTCCATATTCCCGATTATGCAAGAGTCAGGCACAATACTGCAGTTACACTTGTCTGGCAACATCCCTGGTGGAGCTTTTCATATTAAGTTTGTTTGGTATCCATCACCACTCAAATACCTAGTTACCTCATGCCCAGGAATGAAATAGGTTCCCCACCTGCTATTAGCACAGTTTTCCATCACCGTTAGTGGGCTTGTAAGAAGGTTCATGTAAAGCAGGGAATCAGGTTCCTCTTCCCTTCACAGACAGGGACCTGCGGGTAGTTACCTGCACAGTCATTTTAGAATGATGCTTTTTCTGACCTAACTCATCAAGCACCTCAGGTTGTATTTCCATCAAGGATATCACATGCCAAGGCACAGAGAGATTGTACCTGTCCTAAAGTCAGACAAAATATCAGTGGCAGGCTTAGGCAGAAGTCAAGATTCTTCAAACTCTACTTCCATGTTTCAGATGGAAGGAAACCTTCCCTCCAGAATGTCCTCCAGCCACAAAAGCATGAACTCTCCTCTCTATCCTCCAGCCTGAACTACAATAAAGACAATGAGCTTCACAAACAAAACCTTATCTCTCAAACGGTTGTAGTAGGTGTTATAACAGTGGACCACAGCCATTCCCCACGGTCTCATGTTTGGGAGGACACACAGAACTGTCGGTCAACAGCCTGTTGACTAGAACTTACCCAGAAAGAACTAGTGGTGATCTAAGAACAAGGGAGCAACTTTCTCCACTGCTGAAACACTATTTCCAAGTTGTCCACCACTGTATGATACCAGAGCCTTCTGGTAGCACCAGGAAAGGTGGGTTAAGGACTTCAACTCAAGAAGTGCACGTGTGCTTCCATGATGAGGTGGAGAAAGGTGCAAAATCTACTTAAAACCTCCCAGTCTTTACTCCTCAGTCCCACTGACTGTGACTATTTGAAGCACATTATAGTCAGCTCCCAGTGCACCCCAAGCAACCTAAAGTCACTTATTGCTGTTATTAAGGGGCAATTTTTCCTAAAAAGGAAGAAGAATGAGACAGTTACTGGGCATTATAGGCACATAGTTGACATCACAATGAGCCAATCAGGACCCCTGAATCCAGGCCAGCTTTCTAAAGTCCTTTATGTCATTGTTTTATGAAAGGTATTTGATACCATTGCTGCCTTCTCAGATGTGATCTCATCCTTGACCCCGACTGGCACTTTTAGGAATAGCTCCCCCAGGTTTAGTTTTATCAGATCATAAAGTACATCATATTCCCTTCTCTATGAGATGTGCTAAAACTTGTGTCATTTCTAACTGGAAATCCTATAAAGCTGCCTAACAGTTCTTGTCCACAAAAAATTGAAGTCAAAGTTGGAATGGATGAGAAGGAAGCTTCCAAGATTAAAAAAGGGCATGTTTGGTGGAGGAAACAGGAGTCTGACACCCTTTTCCCTCAATACAGTAAGAGCTACATTTTTTGGTAATAACACCAGGGCTTTATCCCTTCTTGGAGTAATAAACACATGGTCCCTGACCAACTTGTCTCATTAATATTACAAATACATATTATATGCTATATTAAATATGTTTAGTTTTTCCCATCTCTGCCCTAGGTGAACTCATTTTAAAACTATTGCTGTTAAAAAAAAAATAAAAGGAAAAAGGAAGTATTTTAAGATGTAGGTAAAGCGACATTATCATACAAGTACATGGAAAATATCCCTTGCCACTCTTCAAAACAAGTAAAATGTCCAAATATGCACAAAGTTTTCAAAGACTCCACTAATTGCAACCCTGCAATTCTCCAGGTTTCTCTCAGAGAAACCAGGGTGGTGCACAAACACTCCAGCATCATTCCTTGCAGCATCCTAGGAGTGATCTTTTATTTTTCAGATAAAAACCCAAGTATGAGTTAAATGACTCAGAGCAAGCCTGCTTCACAGGCAAACGTTCACGGTCAAAGATAAGTAAGCAGCATGAATCTAAACAAGCAGGCAGGTTGGAGGATGTCAAGAAAAGGGGCCAGGAAGACTTGAGTCACAGCTGGCATGGGTCAGCATGTAAGTTGAGGGGGCAGAGGATAAACTGAAGCTAAATATACTCCAACTCCTTGTAGACTCTGCACTGGCAGTAGGCCAGACTGCAGCAGTAATGGCTGGGGTAGGTTTAAAGTGCTCTCCCCTGCCAGCTAGTGAGTCCTGCCTTAAATTAACCCAGCTGACTTTAGACTGAAACAGATGATGGGTCCTCATAAACTCAATTACGCCAGCTCAGCCATGAGTGAGGAAGGCTCTAGATGAACTGCGGTGCTTTACAAATATCTTGAAACTCCACTTTCTTCCCTGCAGTGACTGTTGACAGTGACCTAAATTCTTAAATCCATCTGAAAGACAATGCTTATGGTTAACCTTAGCAACATCACTTTCAGGGGCTTTTGCCTAAGATTGCTGTATAGATGATGAAAGGAGGCTTCCTGAGACCATTTCTCCACTGGATGTCAACATGTAGCAATGAATTCACTCAAGATGTTCCTGTGGATCCTTTCCTGTTAGATTCATCCATTTCTCTGGGCTCATTTTATTACACGTCTTCCCAACTACAAGAAACCACAATACTGCTTTACTGGAGACTTGTTGAAGTCCTGATATAAAAATGATGCTCATATATACTGTTATCAATTCCACTATGATCCAGCCATTTAGTATTGAATTAGTTTAGATAAAATAAAATTTTTAAAACTGTGTATAAAAGTACATGCACAGATATATAGTTCAGCTGCTAAATTTACATGCTGAGCCTATGTTTTCTGTGATAAAATATTTAAGTGTTTTCATCTCCACAGTGAGATTTAAAAAAAAAAAAGTGAAAGATATAATGGGACAGCAGGACAGTATTGTCTGGGCACAGTCAATCACTTGGACTAGTACAGAGATAAGTATCTTCACTGTGGACTGACAAGGGACAACACAGAAGTTCCCAGAGAGAAATAACCTCAATAACATCACCTCACGCCACAGTAAACTAAAATCAAGCTTTCATTTTAACCTGCATTTCTAATGCCCAGCGCTTCAGTATCAGAAAAGTCTGATAAATAATTGGCCAAGGCTGAGCCCAAGCAGAGTAAAATGCAGTGCTGTAGTCTGCCCTGAAGCTGGTGGAGCCTTTGCAGAGCAGTTAATTAGTTCTGTGGAATCTAATAAAGAGCTAAATAGTTTGACTAACTTTCCACCTCAGGGTTTTTTCTTCAGAAATTTGGCTTTCCTGGTAAGTCACCTTTGAGGCCAGTCTGTCATAGCTAGGGCTGGACTGGTGGCAGGACTTTCTTGAGCTGAGTCCTGGTAGCTCAAGTAGAAGCTCTCCCACTTGTCATCACAGAATATATGACCTTATTACTCCTCCCTTGATTCTGGCACTGGCTGTTAATGCTGTTTGCAGCCAGTGAAGTTCCTTCAGTGCTCTCTGCTGCCGTCTCTTCTAGTTCCTTCTGCTTTTGTTTTCCAACTGCAGCAAAAAAATACGTGAATCCCATTTTCCACCAACGCAGAGATGAACAAATTCTGTAAACATCACGAGAGGCAGCAAAGCAGGAAGATTCTATGATTCGAAGATACGTGTTAGGGTTATACTCCTAGTAAGAAGTCCAAATTTGCAGGAATTTATCTGCATGTCAATGAAATTGTGCCACTTGTTACTGTAGAATCCAGAGAAATTAGCTAAACTACGTCCCTGAACAGCTCAGATTTACTTCAGGTTTTACTGGTGAGGAGAACGGAGACTCAGAGAAGCCACAGGACGAGCCCACACTCATGAAGAAAGGCAGCAGTAGACCCAGATCTGCTGGCTCGCCGCCCTGGGTGTTTAGCTTTCCGCAGGCTTCCTGTGAGCAAGGGGTACTGTGGAGAGCCGGAGAACCGGGTGGTTTTGGGCAAAGCAGCCCTTTTTCCATCTGCAGCAAGAAGGTGGCCAGGCAGGACTAGGGAGATGGCAAGGCTGCAGCAGCCTCCTCACTGGCTTGGAGCAGTCCCTCTTGTCAGAGCGCGAGCTCCCCTTGCTCTCGCACAGCCCTATCCAAAAGGCATTGTCTGGAAGCAATTAGATATAGATATATATATATATAAAATAATTTTTTTTTCCATCGTTGCCTGACAACTTCAGCAGACGCACATGTAGTCGTCCCCCTCTGCTTCTGAAGAACTTTGCTTACCATTAACTATTTAAATGTTGAAAGTATTAAAGCTAATTGAACTCACTGCTCAGAGAATGGGGTCCGAGGTCAACTGCCGTGTACGGCAACACTGTTTGGGTAAAAGGGCTCTGGTGTAGTTTAGAAATCTTCAGAAAAGCACTCATGCCTGGCCACATACTTTTCAGTCCTACTTGTCATTACTAATGGTTTTGGGGTTTTTTTTAGGTTGGACAAACAGATGGAGCTGCTTTGAGGAACTCCTCAAGGAACGGCTGGATGAACTAACTCTAGAGTTAGTGCTGAAAGTGGTGACATGAGACGCTACACAGCTGGCCAAATTTTAAGCACCTTGCTTAACTTGGGACAGTCTTTATGGTCCATAGGAGAGTTAAGGGGGAAAAGAGGTGGGGTGGGGGAAGAGCAAAAGAAGATAGCTTCTTCCATAGAGCAATTCAGATTCACATTTAGAGGCCATAATTGCCTTCTGGAGGGTCTGACTGTCTCCTTGTCAACCTCAAAAAATTATCCTCTAATTGTAGACATCGCAAATACCATCTCAGTGTCACACTGAGAAAGAGTTTCAGTGAGTAAATGAGAAAAACTCTCTTCATTTCAAAGGTGTTACTCTTTACTTACACACCACTGAGGATTTAGCCCATCATTTCTAAAATGCTAATCCTCCTTGGCTTGTGGGTGAACAACTTTATTATGATAGCCATACTTTTATTTGGGAGAAAAAAAGAAAGGAAGAAGTTGGTGGGCAGTAGCACTAGAGGAGTTGTCCCTAAAGTGATCCCTGGCTGCTGTAAAACCAGACAAAGTGACACCACATTAGGACCAGACCTGTAGACCAAAGATGTACCCAGTGCTGTGAGATCATTTCCTACAGGCACCAAACTGGTGACTTTGGGGTACAAGGGCTTTTGTTGCTACCTAGAAAAAGCAGCCTGCTGAAAATAAGTGGCAGGTATTGTTGATTTCATAGAAGGGTGAGTTGTCTTTAAGGCGCGCTGAGGAATGAGAGCATCCCACACATCCAGACGCTCTCTGCAGTCAAAGACTGAAAAGAAGATAAAGACATGTCAAGGAAGGCTCATTCTTTCTCATCTGCCAGGTCTAAGGCCAGCAGCTAGGCACTTCTGTTTTGTAGGAGGAAAGGAAGTCTGCTGGAAGCATCATTCTGGAAAGTTACAAGGAGACGCACTGCTGTTGGAGAGGTTATCATGGGACCAGAGGCAGCCAAGCTCTAAAGAAGGTTGCAGTTATGGTATGTCCAAGCTGTCTTGTCATTAATCATCTAGCCAGTCTTCTGGGAGATGATAGGAAACCTCCAGATGGCAAAGTCCATGCCCTAGACACGCTCATATCCTTTCACATCTGTGACTATGGCCTCGTACAGGCTTTGCAAAGAACAGCATTTGAGCTTCCACCACTCTTTGAACTACCCCAGCAGTACAGGGAATGGCCGTGAATGACTCAGTCTCACTTATTGGGTCATCAGTCAAACTTTGTAATCTGAATGAAGCAATGAATTACTATCAAAGGGATATGAACAGTCCAAAGCAGCTGCAGGGCTCTTCTGGGGGAAAGAGAGGGTCTTGAATTTGTCCCTCACTTATATCAGAATGGGAATAACCTGATGACCTAAGAAGCAGAGTCATTTTTAATACCTGCTCCTTTCTCCCAGGACCTGGAGGGGTAGAGTCCTGCATGCCTCGTCTCACTGGTTATCATTATTATGTCATCCAGATCAATCATTTCAAGCTCATTGGGTTGTAAATGCAGCTTTGATCATTCGTTACACTTTGTTAGTATTTATCAGAGCCAGGACTCTGTTAATCTGAAACAGCAGCACTCAAAAAGCAAGGAAACCTAGGCTCCAAGAGCTCTTACCACAAGTTGGAGGGGTGGTGTTTTGTTTTGTTTGTTTTCTAAATTATTCACTTAAAAAAAAAATAATCTCCAAACTGCTGTAGGATCCAGCTCCAGAAAGCAAGAGGAAAGTTTCACTCTCTCACAACGGGCACTGTGACAGTGAAAGGCAAAGTGCCTGCTGGTTGCTGGAAGCCCATCACTGCTCCAGCAGTTCGGAAACAGGGACAAGGGAGAGAGTCCTCCGCTGGCAAAACCTCTTTCATGTCAAAGTATGTACGTGTAAGGCTCCTGGGGTTGACCCACAGAGCACGGGAGTCATTGAAACCAACAGGCCTAACTCATAAAGTGCTCTGGAGCAGGTCTTTCGCTGGTGGTAACTCCCCGTATGCACCGGCTGCAGCTTGTGTTGCATTTAGGACAAAGCAAAAGCATCGCCTTTTAATTCCAAGCCCAGGAACCGAAAAGGAGGGCTGCACTGGAATGCTCCCCCGTAGCCACGACAAGCAAAAATTCTTTAGCACCATCTAGCTAACGCCAAAGGTAACCCACACTGACACGTCTGCCTACAAATCCGCGCTGCCACTGACACTCCCTGCCTTGAGCAAGCAGACTTCAAAAGCAGCAGAGAAAGGCGCTGCATGCTGATGAGGGGAAGGAGAGGATGAGTTGAGTGAAGCGCCCAGGAGCGAAGCGTGCATTCTGCCTACAGCCAGATGGGACAGCGACTATTGGGCACGGGAAGAGTGAGTGCAAATTTCATAACACAGCTTACACGGTACCTAGTCCAAGCACCTGAGAAAGTACAACAACTGGGCATGAGACGGGACACGGATACGTCTTTTGCTGAAATGTCAAAGACGGATGAGAAAAATGCAGCGGAAGCAAAACTCCATGCAGGAAGACCCATGGTAAAGCTGAATAAAGGGCTACAAAGTTAATGGGAGGTGCCTAGAAAAGCTTTGAGAGAACAGTCAGAGGCAGTCAATCAAAATCCATCACAAGTTCATGCAATATTTTCTGACATCTGTAGGAAAAAAAAATACAATAGGGTGAACAGTTCAAAAGAGTCCAGTGTTTTTAAATGAAGGAGCTGAAATAAATTTCTTTCTTAAGATTGTATAATGCTGCATTATTAGATAAAATATTGAAAAAAAAATCTCCCAGAAAACAGAATTAGAAATCTACAATGAAATTCTTCTAAAAGCAACATTTCAGAGTCCCCCGATAAACCCATTTTGTGGAAAAATTGGAAACTGGTAAAAAACCTCAAGAAAAGGATCTCCCCACCCACCCCCCCAATAAAAAGGTTTCATGAAAGATTTCATTTTTTTTTTTCCTCCTTAAAGTTACGATAAGAAATGAATTACAGAGAGATTGTATCTGCCTGCAGGATAAGGAACAATTCTCTAAAGAACTATTTGATTTGGGAACCTCCCTTTTCTAAAGAATTGCTAGTAGAGTATGAATTTACCTAAATTATCATTTCACACAGGACTGAATCATTGTCAGAAAAGAGTCTGTCTTCCCCTTTCATGGCTACGTAAAGGAGAAAGAATTAAAATATACAAGACCAGGAAGCATTTTGATTTAGCACTGGCCCAATTAGCTGTTTACATTTGGGCCTTCAGAAAAATCCAGTCAAGTTTTATTTTCACAACAAACTAAAACAATATTCTAAATTTTTATCTCCATCTTTTGACCCAGGTTATTAAAAAACACTTACTAGGTATTTTTAAGCCTTTCCCCCACAAAGTGTTTGTCTTTTCATGTTCAGTTTTTGTTTTTTAAGAAACGATTCAAAACAATCACATACTATGTTTCCACAAGTAAGGACCATGGGAAAATTGAAGTACTTTTCTGTAAGCACACGTACTCTGATTTTTAGATTAGAAAGACCCTATTTGAAGCCCTAAACATGAGCAGCATCTCCCTAGGTTAACTTGTGGGACAATATTAAAAGTGTGCATGTATAGAGTTTTGCATGTGCCTTTGCTCTGAAGTGGAAATATCAAGAGGCAGCGATATCTCTGGGCTTGGTGCCCATCCAAAAAGTTTGCACCTCCTAACCAGAGCAGGCTGATAGCAGCTCCTCAATCTAGGTAAATAGATACCACCCTACAATGGCTGGCTATACAGACCATACTCTGCAGAAAGGAGAGGATCAAAGGTGGTCCAAATTTTGAGGATGAGGTTTGCCTGGGGACAGCAGGAGGAGAAGGATGCAGGGGAGCCTAACCCCTTCCACAGCAATACTGCAAACCTCCACCAAGCCAAGTTACGTTCACTGTCACACTGTGTAACGTGGTCAAAAACTAGAGGGAAAGGAAATTGCCCCGCGTCTGTCAAAATCAATACCTACAGAGCACTGAGGTGGAGATGCTGAGCTGTGTGGTGCCAAAGAAACGGGAGCCAAGGCTCCCACCAGGCCTTCTGGCTATCCAGCACGTGGCCACCTCCGCTGCACTGCCCTCCAGCTAGCGTGGCAATGCCCCCCAGGCTTTGGAAACAATGTAGGCTTGGTTGGATTTGCTTATTTAAGGAGAAAATCAAGGGATGAGTTTTTGTTTGCTTTCCTTTTTTACTTGCCTGTTTGGGGTATTTTGTTCTTTTATGATTCAGCTTGTGCAAAATAACTGTGCCAAAATGCACGTGGTAGAACTGCCTCTGAGTACCTGAGCACACACTATTCCCACACCTTCTCACACCCTGTAATAAGCTTTTTATGCTACTATAATTAACACTCCGGAATCAGTCCCTGTTTCCCTAGAATCACACACAGTCCTACACATAGTATTTTGCTGCTGCTTTTGCTTTACCTCCTAATAACCCTTTCCCCTCCCTGAATTGCTTTCCGATACTCGCTGCCTTCCCAACCACTACATGCCGAACTTGGGACTTTCTGGTTGCCTAAGTCATTTTTGCCTCAATACTGTAAATTTCCTACCAAAAGAGCCAATGCTCATGAACTCAAGGCATGCTTTCTTCAAACCAGGTACACATATTTTGGGAAGATGGACTGCTAGGGTTGATACAGACCGTCAGTCATACTCATGAGATGTCTACTGAATGTATTACCAGCCCCCTTATTAAATACTTCCAAATTTCAGAGTAATGTTATGGCACATGATGCCAACATACACAGTTCTATTTCTGTAGAAGACAGGTGGATAGTTCCAGTGGTCCCAAATAAGCAAGGCATTTATACCTCCACTTACAGAACTCACATAGGCAATTAGGAGTCTCAGACTCACTGACAAACTTCCAAAAACAAGCTAAAATTGGGATTTTTTTAACCTAGGTCACACAGACCATTTCCACCATTTTATGGTCTTTTATCATCAAATAAAGGTTGCACACAGGACAGACCAGCTTGAATTTATGTCAAGTTAACCCCCCTTCTGTGAAAGAGAAGGAGTTTCTCAACAGCAGTGATCCAGGAGAATCCACTATTAGCAATTTTTAACGCTAAAAAATATAGCATTCACACTGGAATAGGATCCAGACCCCTCTGTGGCCAGTGGGCTTCCCATTTAATACGGCAGGCTGATTATATTGACTGATTGGGGGGTGGGGGAGTGGGGGCAGAAACCAACTCTTTTGGCTTCGTAAAAGCAAATGCCTTTTTCTCTGAATAATTATTATTATCGTTAAAACAAAATGTATATTTTCTCAGCTTTTTATTTACAATATAAAGTGCTTTCCACAGTAAATCAACAAATATGAGTATTCATGTCACCAAGTGCTGATGATTAAAAATAATTACTTTAATGCTAGCTGGCCTGATGCCAAACATGATTAGCTTTTGCATTTCAAGCATGATAGTAGATAATTTACATCTCCTTTCACACCAATACCAAACTACTCCTAATGGATTCTATTTTAGTTTTTATGAATTAATAGAAATTTAGTGTCCAATTCACTATATTACAGCCACCATTTGCTTTCAAAACCAAAGAATTGTTTCAAAAAAGGGTAGAAAGTATCCAAATCATAGGATCCATAGCCAATAAACTCAGCTTCCCTGCTGACAACGTCCTTGCCTGTGCCCTTAGAGCTGTCAGAAGCAGAGTGAGAAGAAAACTTTCTCATACAGGCCAGAAAAATCATATTAAGGAGGAAAAACACGTAGAGGAACCCAAGGCTTCTCCACCAGGACGTGTGGGATGAAGCCCCTCTCTCCTGAAGCCAAAGGCAAACCTCCTACCTGCGCCAATGGATGGGATTATATTCAGAGGATAGTGAAGGAAATTGGACATTTGCCTTTTAAAAACATTACAAGCTGTTCAAGGACCTGGTGGGTAAAAACAAGAAATGTATTTACATTCTTTCAAAGTAGTTTTAAAACCAGTTGCCTTTTACCTACCCCTCAGGTCTGAGGACAGAGCCCTGAGCTCATCCTGTGGGGATTAACACTGATTTACAGACACAGGATCTCACTTGTCTGCCTCAGGTCAGTCTCGGGGTGTCAAAGGCATCTATCTGAACGCTCTTTGTGGGGGAAAGGGAAGAACAAATGAATTCCTCTCCACCTGGTTTGGAAGGTTCTGCCCATAGGAAATGTGGAAATTCAAGATACAGCAAGAAGACACAGGGTTCATGAGCAAGTCGGAAGGTCAGAAGGACAAAAGTATGTTTATGGATACAGGCAGGACCACTGCTTCTTCCTGGAAAGGAGCATTCAGCAACACTAGGGAAAAAAAGTACCAAGGACACTAATCCAGGGAAGGACTTGCTAGGCAAGTGGAGCAAGAATGAAAAGTAAGATAATGCCCTCCAGCCAGGACACTGGATGAAAAAAAGGGAGGCTGAAGCTCCTACGATAGCAAACACTGGGGATTTGGTTTCCCCTTCAGCCTCAGATGTCTATCTTCACCAGGCTTAGCTGTGCCTAACTGCACAGAACCTGGTCTGAAAGTTCTAACTGCTTTTGGTGGCTACATGGGGTTGGAACCTGTGGTTTCAAAGAACAAGTCTGGGAACAACATCCAAAAAAAGCATGACTAAAAAAAATCCCTCTCCATCCCCAGCCCTAGCTGCCTTTTCTTAGTGCTGTGGGAGATAATTTCTGCTGCCCATGATGCCCTAAGCCTGCTTGAGGGCTGCCATAACAAACCAAACACAAGGAAACGTGTTTCACAGGACCTGTAAACTTCCATTTTCTTTTCTGGTCACTGATGCAAAAATCTACAAACATATATTTGTCAAGCTAAAGCCTTCACCTTTCATCCTACTGCTTAAGTAGAATATAAACACTTCTTGTGAAACCCTTCCAATTTACATTTCAACCGACCACAACCCTCATATATACTGACATTAAAATCTCCAGCAGAAGAAGTACAAAGCTTCCCCGTGCTGCCTCACAAGTTTCATTTTTGACCTTCTGTAGGGTCTTATAGGTGCTGATGGGAAACCAGACCTTCACATCAGGTCGATGGCTTAGTTTGCGTGGAGAGTCCCGACCACAACAGTAATTAACGCTGCTTGCGATGCTGGCCTTTAATGGGTGGACAGCTGGTACAGATTTTCTACAAAGGTCACTCGCATCACTTCCCAGAGGCTGCAGAGCAAATATTTGGAGGAGGGAAGGTAGAGGGGAAGAGCAGACAAAACTGGTGGGTTCTACCAGTTTGGAGCAAGTTTGGAATTGCTTTCTAAGAGATAAAACTCAGGATCACAACAGGAAACCCTGAGGCCTGGCCCTGTCCCCTAGACTAATTGCTGTCGGTCTGGCAGTACACCCCTGTCACTGAGCCATCCCTTCTCACTAGAAAGAGCTCCCAACACCCACTCCTCCCCCCCCCTTCACTTTGGCAGAAATCCGACTGTATCCTCCGCGCTCCGATTTAAAGTAAACCGCCATGTCATCGCCCTAGCACAAAAACACACAAATACCCTCCCACCTTTGTAAAGAAGCAAAACATTAAGCTTTATGGATACAACAACTATTATAAAAAAAAGCCTGACTATTTAATGCAATGTTGTGGTTGAGAATTTAACCACACAAAAGGCAGAAAATTCAAACGTACAATTCCCACAGAAACCATAACTTGGCCACGTTTCACATACACACGTCAAGGCAGAAACTTTAACAGCGCATTCCCCCATCTGAGTTATTACATTTGCAGAAGAGGTGCAGGTCTCCTCCTCCCTTTGCTTTTTCTGGGGATTTTTTTCCTTGTTAAATGTTTTTTTCCTTCATAAACAGCAACATTTATGAAAAATTTGGGGAGGGGATACCGCAGTGAAAGGGGACGATGGCTTTGGAGAAACACAAACACACTGGAGAGGGTTTAAAACCAGAGCTTAGCCTCCAAATCCCTTCCAATATCAGCTGTTTTGTGTCCAGGTCCCCAAGTCCAAGTCCTTGCCTGGGGTAAATGCTGCAGTTAACCTCACAGTGTGGCCTAATCACACAGCACCCAGCCCTGGACAGACCCCCCCAAGACTTAACCCTGGAGTCTCAGCTCCTTCTCCTCACGCCTTCAGTGCATTTTGCCAAACTCTGCCTACCCAAGTCTACTTGGGCTATGTGTGCCCATTTCCTGAGTCAGTGTTATGCGAGGAAATGGGGTGGTTTGCAGGCAGTTCAATTAATCTCTTAGTGTTAACAAATTGCTACTCTTTACTGATGAGGCTGAACCAAGTTGGCCTTTCTACCAATTGGAAGCAAGGGTGTTAAGTCATGCATCTGGATCTACAGTAGGTTAACTTCACCTCTCCATCGCTACAGAAATAAGTCCAATACTGTAGAAAATCACCAACTCTGAGCTTCTCTTCTCAGCTTTCAGAGCAGTAGCCAGTGGTGTTGCATATGCAGGTAGCTAAACCTTCCTCCACCCCTAACCTTGCTGCTTGATCCCTTCCTACCCACTCCAGGGAAGGAGGTACAGCAAGCAGAAGGCTTCTTTCTTCCGGAGTTTCCAGCCCCAAGGTTGGAATCAGTCTTGCTTGAGTGTCTTTACTCATATAAGCAAATGGTCATTTTCACTCAGGGAGAAGCAGTGGGTCCAGCCATTGACCCGGGCTGCATGTTCACTTGGCCCTGGGCAGTTAAGGAGGCCAGTATGGAATGTGTTATACTTAATGTGCTGCGCTGCATCCGTGCTGGCTCTGAGCAGCCAGTCCTGAGTGGCCTGAGCAGTCAGAAACCTGCATTTCTTGGCAGTAGTGAATTTCAGCTTGTAGGGGGGACAAAACTGAGATAACTTCTCTGTTCACTGTACAAAAATTAAGAACATAAAAATATCTGAGCCATTCTGAGACACTGATGGCCCATCCAAGCCAGTATCTCATCTCCCCCAGTGGTCAGCAGTGGGTGCTTCAGAAGCGAATATAATCAGCGTGGCAATTACAGCGATCTCCCCTCTGGTATAACCTCTCAGATTCCAGCAATCAGCAGTTTTGGGACTTCCTGAGCCAGAGGCTGCATCTGGACCATCGTGTTTAATAGCTCCCAGTAGACTTCTCCTCCATGAATTTGTCTAATCCCTTCTTGAACCCATTTATACTATTGGCTTCTACAACATCCTGTGACAAGGGGTTTCACAATACAGTCGTGCACTGTGGGTGTTGGGGAAGCAGCGGGGGAGTGGGGGGGGAAGGGGGAGCAAAACTTCCTTTTTGCTGATTTGAACTCGCTGCCTAATTATCTCAGGGAGCGCCATCCCGTTCCAGCGGTATGAACAGCAGCAAAAATCATTCCTTGGGAAGTTGCTCCCCACCATTCCAGCCATTATCAGGTTCACCCAAGCTTCACTCTTACAGGCTGGCCAGTATCTCTCACAGACTGTTTACTCTCCCTTGTAACTAAGTCATGCCCCATATTTGTGACCTTTCTCTGTGCCTCTCTGTATTCATTTTAAGCCTTCTGATCCCTCCGATCCAGGCAGTTTTTCTTTAGTTCTCATAACTGACCAGAGTACCTTATCCAGAAAAGTATTTACCAAATTATTTACCCCCAAAATCCAGGCATAGTTATATAAAAAGAAAAGAAAAAGTTCATTTTGCACTTTGATGGCTTCATTGGCTTTAATTGAGCAACTAAACTTTACCTGGATTGAAGTGCAATCTTCACTCAGCCATCAAGCTATCTCCTGAGCTCCTGTGTATACCTATGTGCAATAATGCAATGATACATCATTAGAATGTAACAATATATTAACGTTTCAATTGTTACTGTAATTGAATTATATAATTATATAATAAAGTACTATGATGATATAACACACACATACCTAACCTTGTTCTGCATACGGTACATAAACGTAACACATACATGATGCAACCTATACCTATACATAACTTCCTTTGGTTAATTATCCCATTTCATGCAAAACAGTGACTACTCAATCACTGGAAAAAACAAGGGCACACTGCACAGAAAATGAATTTGGGGTACTGGTTTTGGAGGAAAAAAATAACCCCCCTGTAGTTTCAGCTCAGCACAGATGCAGCAAACAACCCCAGAAAGACCTAGCAGAGTGCAGAAGATGTGTCTGACATGAATTTGGTCAAATTCAAGCACAGCAAAGCACGCAGGAATACGTCTGCTGGTGTGTGGAAGCTCTTAGTGCATGTGTACTTTTAAGATGTGTGAAAGGACTATTAATCATTCCCCTGAGCTCCTCAGTCAGTCCTCCTCATCTCACTGCCTCTGCAGCCCATTCAGGATGATCCAAGCCCATCCCTCATTTCCTGCGGGATTCAGCTGGAGCCAGAGAGGTCCTGTTCAACGCCAGCCAATGTGGGCCCCTGCCACTCCACAGTGACTGGTCCTGTGCAGGACATCACTGTGCAGAGGTCCAGATACCCTGAGGGAACCGAAGCCTAACTGCCAGTTACACCTCTCTTTAGTCATAACAACCAGAAAACATTTTAAGGGAATATATTCCAGTTAGGTGAGCTTTACTGGTATGTCCCTTCCATGGACAGAGTGCAGGTTACAGGGGAAAGTGGGCAATCTGTGGGAAGAGGGAAGAAAGATCAGAAATGAGGAGTAAGATGCTAACGAAAGAGGAAGTCACCATGCCTTCCTCCTGTTTCCCACAGTCACTGCCTCTTCTTGCCCAGCACCACCATCTTCACTGGCCTGACAGCAATTGTTTGGATCCTGATTCAAGTGAACAAGACAGCAGGACCCTGGGAATGGTTCCCTCTGCACCAGCTTTGGTGAATTCCTGAGACCCTGGCACAGCTGGCCTTGCACTGCTGCTTCTCACATCACTCCCTCTTGCCTCTTCTCTCCTCACCCTGCTTCTGCTCTTCTTCGACCTGATTTCTGCTGTCCTTCAGATAAAGAAAAATTTCACCCATGCCAGCCAACACTCCATCTTTTGCAAGACTTCTGTGACCACAAACAAAACACAGAGTAAGAAACATCATCTTAAATATCCAGCAGAGCCAAGTTTGTCAGGTCTCAGGGCAGCTGGCAGGACCACAGCAGCCTGCGAGCAAAAGAAAACAGCTTCTGTCTCTGGTGCTGATTATTCCCGGATCTTTTCTTTCCCCTTCCCTGCATTATTTGCTTTGTCGTCAAAGAAAAAGGCTTGAACTTTAGCTGCAAGAACAGAAATAGCACCTCCAGCCTATCTCAACTAACTGTGTTTCTTTTCTCCCCCACAGAACACTTGTCCCATTTATTTACAGTCATTTTAAAAGACTTTCAAGCAAAAAATAAAAGAGCTTATAAAAATTCCCTACAGTGAAAGAGAAAGAAAACCATATTAAAGTGAAAGCAGTACTTCACATTTACCTTGTCCAGTGTTTTAACTAATTTTCCTTCTTCCAGCTATCCACATCTTTAACAAAGGTTTAACACGAACGGGTTGTAGTGATGGTTGCTGCCATAGGATGAGCCAGGCTGGAAGCTGCATCCAGCTCCCTGAGATGTTTGAACTGTTCAATACAAATACTCTGACAGGGCCAACTTAACTCCTTTGATTTGGAGCCCATGTTTTCTATCAGAATGATGACAACAGACAAGCATGAGGGTTTCCAGCAGAGGCTGCCAGCAAATTGTGTGTGTTGGACTCTGTTCTCCTTCGTGCTCCTGGCAGCACAGTGGGGTTCGCTGGAGGAAGGTGTGTATATTACATGCAAAAGCTTTTACAAAAGGAGGTAAAGAAAAGGCTGCCGTGAAGCCATGGTCATATGTAAAGATGACAAGGAGTAGTAGTTCAATATTGGCTAACAGAAGTTTTGAGAACCTGTTGCTACCTGCTAGAAACTAAAAACTTTGAAGATAATAAGGTATACTTAACCAAATACCACCTCAAATGGCAAAGCCATACACCCATGTTACCATGGATGTACTCGTGTGCAAGTGTGGAAATAAACATTAAAACGCAATTAAGTCTTAGTCAGATGCCTGTTCTGATGGACAGAGCATGATGCCAAGCTTCCAGGCTTCTCTTTAACCTTTCACTGCCTTGGTTTGCTCCTTCTATCTCTGGGACAGCTACATACACATGGACCTCCCTAAATACGTTTTGTGTGTGTGTGTGAGTATTAAACACAAACATCCATTTTCCCTGAGAGGATTTTATGAGTGCTAATTAATGTCTGCAAATCACAAAGGAGACTGCATATTTGCTTTGAAGGGCACTCTCCATCACTCCTACTGTACCTCAAAGTCACTTACGCAGCATCAAGCACGAGAGTGAGAATATAGTGATAGTAACACCCAGCAGAGGATGCGTTGGGCAACGGAGCAGTGCAACCTCCTCAGAGGACCTTTAAAAGGTTTGCAAGCAAAACCTCAACACCCCTACACAGTTTTCCAGCTGGGCCAACGTATTTGTACATTTTCTGCTGTCCTGCTTGGATATTTGGCTTACAGACATTTTGGCTTGTGTGGACCCAGGAAAGCGTCAAACAGGCAGACTGCAGAGACAGTCACCATGTCCTGTGCCTGGGAGGGACTGCCAAAAACCAACATGCACATCCTTGTCCTTTGAGGCAGGACTATCTGCACTTAGGTCCTCTTTGACACAGGCTTGTTCTTAGGAAGACCTTAGGGAAGACCTTCCTACTACCATCTTTTCTTTTCTCAGGGGAGGGGGAAAAAAAGAAGAGCAAACAGACTACCCAGCCTTCATTAGCAGATGTGTTCTTTGGTGTCTTCGTGGTTGACCTTGTCTACTAAGGCATACTGAGAGATAATAATAATAATAATAATTAGCACTTACATAGCACTTAATCCTCAAAGCACTTTACAAACATTAGCTAATTAACTAAAAGGCAGGTTATGTATGTGTCTGTACATATAAATAAATAAATATAAAAGATCTGGGAAGTCTGCCACCTTCATCCTTGCATAAGTATGGTCTTGCAAACTGCCTGCACTACACAAATCTTTCTGCTTTCAGTAACATGTCATGCCAGCTTGGTTCAAAGCCCACAGTATGAACATGTACTCTGCCATCCATGTGGACCTGCAGAGTAGGGAAATTTCTTTAGGACAGCCCCAAGATGGTATTAAATAAGCAGTCTGGTTTAATTTAATATTCAATAGGCTTATTTTCCAACAAGAAAAGAGTTGCTAATGATTGTAAATACTTGCATTATTGTTGGTAGCCACTTTAAATAATTGCTAGATACCAATTAAACTAGCGAAAAAAAGGAAACAAGGTCAGGGAAACAGCAGCATTTCCAATCTCCTACCATCTTACACAAACCCTATGTATCAGATGATTAAGGGCCTAGAGCATCTCCCCTGTGAGGAAAGGCTGAGTAAGCTGGGACTGTTCAGCCTTGAGAAGAGAAGACTAAGGGGGGACCTAATCAAAGTTTATAATTATCTGAAGCAGGGGATGCAGGGGGAATCAGCCAGCCCCTTTTCAGTGGTCTGTGGGGATAGGACAAGGGGCAATGGCTGCAAGTTGGAGCATAGGAAGTTCCGCACCAACATGCGGAAGAACTTTTTCACAGTGAGGGTGACTGAGCCCTGGGACAGGCTGCCCAGGGAGGTGGTGGAGTCTCCTTCACTGGAGATATTCAAGACCCGCCTGGACGCCTATCTGAGCAATATGAGCTAGGGAGCCTGCTTTGGCAGGGGGGTTGGACCCGATGATCTCTCGAGGTCCCTTCCAACCCCTACAATTCTGTGATTCTGTGTGATTCTGTATTTTGTTTTCTTTTCCTTTCAACCCAAATCCCACACAATTTTATGGACAAGCTCATCTTGGGAATGGTTTCTCCTTAAACTGAGCTACCTCACGTGACAAGCTAGGGGCTGCTTTTGTCACATCCTTGAAAACTGTGGCAGTGGGCCCAGACATTGTGGCAAAGGGGAGGTCAAGCCCTGCAGAAGGATCTTGAGCTGAAAGATGTTGAGCTACCTGGGTTGACATGGGGACAGGGAGGCTGGGTTCAGTCTGAAGGGCAGACTGTATGAAACACCACCTTCAGTACCTCCTCATGTCATCACCTACTTTATCTGTGTCCTTACACTTTGACACAGTTACGGGTTGTAACAGAGACATGAAGCCCAGTGGCAGTGGGCAATCGTCTCCTTGATGGCAGTTTTGGCTGCTCCCATCCATCTCACAGCTGGCTTGAGCAGATAGATGGAGTTGACAATGGCCTTTTGTACTACCCCCCATCTTTTCCTTCAACTCCCCCTGTTTTGTATCTTCTAACATTATGACTGATCTCAAGATTCAGATCCGTTCCAGACCAGTAGCCTGTGGCAGTGGACTCAGGCGATGAGACTCCATCAAGATAAAAAATCCCCAAACTTCAGCAAAATAAAGAATGAAAATGTATGAAATGTAAATGAAAGGCCACCTTGCTGACTTGTGGGCAAGGTGGTTATGATACAGTGAGATAAAATTCATGTGTCTCCCTTGGGGGGAAAAAAAATCCTCTATAAAAATCAAATTAAAAATGCTGTTCTCCCTGTGCTCTGTGTATGGGAAATGTGACTTGGCTGCAAATGTTGACTGTGAAATCCCTCCCTGG
This sequence comes from Porphyrio hochstetteri, assembly GCA_020800305.1. Lineage (NCBI taxonomy): Eukaryota > Metazoa > Chordata > Aves > Gruiformes > Rallidae > Porphyrio > Porphyrio hochstetteri. The sequence continues at coordinate 46,051,850 of CM036907.1, forward strand.
CCTCAGGTCTTCCCTTCCACTGCGGGTTTGTGTGGCAAGGTTTTGGTATTGGTGGGGGTGCTGCAGGGGTGCTTCTGCAAGAAGCTGCTAGAAGCTTCCCCTAGGTCTGACGGAGGCAATGCCAGCCAGCTCCAAGATGGACCCACCACTGATCAAGGCCAAGCTCACTGGCCACAGTGGTAATGCCTCTGTGATAACAGAGTTAAGAAGGAAAAAACCCAACCAAGGAGCAGCATTTTACTGTCAGAGAAAGGAGTGTGGAGATATGAGAATCTCTGCAGACACCAAGGTCAGTGAAGAAGGAGAGGGAAGAGGTGCTCCAGGTGCTGAAGCAGATTACCCTGCAGCTTGTGGAGAAGACTACAGTGAGGCAGGCCGTCCCCCTGCAGCCCATGGTAGATGACAGGGAGCAGAGACCCCACCTGTAGCCCATGGAGGACTCCACACTGGAGGACGTGTAGACACCTGAAGGATGCTGTAACCTAGTGGGAAGCTTGTGCTGGAGCAAGCTCCTGGCAGGACCTGCTGCTCATGGACAGAGGAGCCCAAGTCGGAGCAGGTTTTCTGGCAGGACTTGTGAACCCATGGGGGACCAGGCTGGAGTGGTCTGCTCCTGAAGGACTGCACCTGCAGAACAGACCCACACTGGGGCAGCTCATGAAGAACTGCAGCCCATGGGAAAGCCTCACGTTTGAGCAGTTCATGAAGGACTATCTCCCTTGAGAAGGACCCCATGCCGGAGCAGAGGAAGAGTGTGAGGAGTCCTCCCCCAAGGAGGAAGGAGCAGTAGAGAAAACTCACTATGAACTGACCCCAACCCCCATTCCCCATCACCCTGTGCCGCTCACAGGGAGGACATAAAGAACTCAGGAATGAAGTTAAGCCTGGGAAGAAGGAAGGGGTGGAGGGATGTGTTTTAAAATTTGGTTTTATTTCCCATTATCCTACTCTGTTTTGATTGGCTAATAAATTCCCTGTTGAGTCTGTTTTGCCTGTGATGGTAATTGGTGAATGACCTCTCCCTGTCCTTATCTCAACCCATGAACCTTTCATTATATGTTTTCTCCCCTGTCCTCCTCCCTGAGGACAGGAGTGATGAAGCAGCTTTGCTGGGCACCTGGCCTCCAGCCTGGGTCAACCTACCGCACATTGGCACATGCAGTGGACATAAAGTGTCACACATACCAACACCCATGCAAAAGCAAGAAGATTTAAACCTCTGTGAGAGCAAAACCAAAGATGTCTACCTCTTCTGATAGCCTCTCCAGATCCTCCTGTGGAGTGGCACGGGCCAGGTCCAGTCTTCCTATAGAAAGAGTCAGTGCAACATCTGTTTTGAAGCTCTGGATCCCTCCCTCAGACAGAAGATCTGTGCCTTGCTAACCAGTTCATACTGCAAGTTCTCTTTAATGCTGTAAAACACACAAACCCTAAATAAAGTGACCAGCAAAAGCTGAACTTGTACCTATTTTCCAGTGACCTACAGCTCCTCCTGCAACAGGGTAAGTATAATGCACAGTTACACCACTGCATATCCATGCTGTCACCCCCAGATTCATATCACGAAACCTGACAGGGGTAATAGGACTTGTTAAATTGCAAGGGGGAACAAGAACCTGCTTCCAGTTGCACAGGTATAACGCCCACAGAAGGCAATGGGAATGGGAATAGGCAGCCGAGAAGAGAATTTAAAGCTTTATATTTTAATTAATTCTCTTTTAAAAGAGGAATTGGACTTGAATTGGAATATGAGCCTGAGATCTGCTTGCCGAACACTTTAAATATTCCCACCACCAAAACAAAAGCCACACTTCTGTCATTTTTTATTTTATTGTATTTATTTTTCCTAGTTGCAGTGGAGTCCCTCCCTCTCTGGATACAGCTGGACCATCTCTGCCAGAGGACATCCCTGGGGCTCAGAAAAACACTTCTAAAGAGCTGCTTTTTTTTGTTCATTTGGAATGCAGTAGATTATATCAAGTGTCAGATATTTTCAAAACACTTCCCAAGGGACGGTACTCCTAGAAATTCTTCACAGATACACTGCTTCACTTTCCACACACCAAGTGCTGTGCTGTCCACAGACCCGTTGGTGTTATTGCAGGAACCAGTATAAGGGTTTGTGTGGAAGCACACTTGCTGCAAATGGGGCCAGCAGCTCCCAATGCCTTTGAGGACTACGCACAAGAGAAAGTAAGCTGTGTTTAAATACACAGACCCAAAGGATACCAACTCTTTCATTTTTGTAAATGTGTAAGTTAAAGAACATTTATAGTTCTCAAAATTCCTAATTTAGAGGATGACAGATTTTTCCAAAAATGCTAAGTAAAACTATTCCTTTCCTTTTGGCTTGGTGCTCACCAATAATATAATTTTGATATCCACACATTTCCCCAGAATTAAATTGCTCAACAGATGCCCTGACAGAAAAGAAGTAATTTTGCCCACAATTAAGCACATTTTACAAATGGTGCACCAACACTAGAAAACTAAATCCACCTACGTGTACTCAAACTTATTATGGTGTATGCACATATTTGAAAACATCTGTGTATATGTTTAAGCGTATTACACTAAACCCTGGAGTAGTTGTTTGGTGTGTCCCCGAGATCTTCAGATGTATTGGTTGCTATCCAGAGAGCCCACAAAATGAAACTTGCAGATCCACAGGCTTTCTTAGGCAGCATTTCCAACCTCTGAAGTGCCTCTGTGAAGCTAAGGCATATGTGGGACTTCAGCAGGCTGAGCAGAGGTGGAAATGGAAGCGCTCAGAGTGCTCTTTTAAAGTTCTATCTGGTTTTTCCTTCAATGGGAAAGGGTGCTTTCATTTTTTTGAGTGCTCAGAGTCACCGCAGTCTCCATTAATCCGGAAATGAGGTGAAGAGACAGTTGACAAACAAGAAAAAGGGAGTAAAAGGAGAAGCCAAAGTATGAAGATGCTCCACTGATTCCATCCCCGCATGTTCAAACCCTAGGTAAAGCACACAATAGAGGGAGTCACTTTTGCAACCATGCAAGACCTTCACCTTGGTAGGAAGAGGACTCACCGTCACGTTAAACTCCTGCTTTGCATGTTCTCACAAGCCAGAGAAACACCCCACCTGCCCCTGGCAGGGAGGTGATGTGTTCAGAGATAGATACTCACCCTGCCCACAGGCCTTTAAACACCCACAGGCTCCTGGGCTCTGCCCACACCTAATCCTCCCTTTCTGTAATTCCCTTGAAATCGGGCATTAACTAATTTTCTTTCTACCTGTCACAATCCACAGGGAAATCCCAGGCTGAATTCACCCCACCCAGCCACCCCTCACATGACACAGTTGCGAATACACGGCAGCCTCATCAGAAGCAACCTTGATAAAACACTTGAAAACAGAATTTAGCAACTCAGACACGGAAGAGCTTCTCCCTAAAGATACAAGTCCTCTCTTTGCCATGTGAACCACTCTATGAAACCAATGTGCTATTCATGTATAAAAATGAAAGGCAATAAAAAAAAAAAAGGCTGTTTTATGTTGCTCAGCAAGCAATAGCACACCGACATAACCCAACTCTTTGGAGTAAGGGTCTTTGCACACCAGTCTAACATTCCTTTGACTCCGACAAAGTGGAATAAAATCTATTTAAAATATATTATTTGATGAAAGCAGATGTCAGCAGATACTGCCTATGTAATTGATATTTGATTTATTCAAGATTTATGCATGCTGTGCCTTAGATTTATTAATGATAATCCCCTGCTCTTGTGTTTAATATAGTGGAACCAAAACATAATTTGCTGGGATCAGTCAGAAATGCATCAAAGTGATTAACTCTACATGCAAACCATTATCTAGTGACATCCCTACTGTGCATAGTGCAAAAGGAGGCAATAATACAGTAATTGGCTTCACTTAAGCAAGCCAGATATTTGCTGTGATTGCTGGTAAAATTTGGTCCCTTTAATCTCAATGATGTTACTTCCTCACATCCTTCATCTTCCCTTGATGCATTCCCATTCTCAAAAGAGCCAGAAACTTAAAAATAATTTTTTAAAAAAATCAACACAACCTCCAACAACTTGCCAATTTAACATGAGGAATTATCAGAATCACAGTCAGCAAAGCAACAAAATACAGCTCTGCTCCTGAAAACAGCTAAGAGGGTCTTTCTCCCCTTGAAGGATGCAGTATCTGCAGGTTGTTCATAGCGTCCACCTCACTGTGGTGATGTGATGAAACAGGTGGACTCTACGACCAGCAGGATGCACTTTGTGTGCCCAAGGAACAGGGAGGAGATTTAATTCTTCCCTGTGGCCCCCAGGATCCCAGATCAGGAGGGAAAGCACACCCTGAGGAAAGGCAGGTAAGGAGCTGGGGAGAGAGCAGCACAGCAAGAATGGTTTGAAGAGATTTCAAAAGAGGGCTTGAGTTCAATGGGGAGGAGAGACCATGACTCTACGAGTAGTCACTGAGGCTGTAAGGGCATCTCCTCCTCACTGCTGGGTGCTAGTCCTTTATCGGGGAAGGAGCAGGAGTCCCTTAGTTCTGGCAGCTGGGAACAGAGACTGAAACAATGAGGCAGAGAGTAAAAATAGGTACAAAAAAGCCCTAGTCCACACAGGGAGGAGGAGGAAAGCTGTTAACAAAAAAGGCAGCCTGTCTCCTGTGAATTTTCTTAACGGAGTCATGACAGCCAAAGACTCCATTTAGTCTAATTAATTTGTTCCACTCTTGAACAATACAATTTCGGTACACGTCTTGCAAGTTGTTACATTTCCAGGCAGATTCATTGCCACCGCAAGAGCAGCCATGTGTTTCCGTGTTGAGGAACTAAATCTTTTAGCCCCTGGACCAGCACAGTAACTCTGTTCCTGATGGCTCGCTGACAGGACAGGCTAGATCTCTCCTGCAAAACCCAGAAACCACCTTTACCCCTGAGTCATTTGGGCACTGTAGCAACAGACACTACCTGAAAGCAGCTCACAGAAGTTAAATCTCATTATCTCAAGAGCTAATTCTGTGAGCAGGTCAAATAAACAGATATTGAGTGAAGTGCAAATTTTTGTGCGTGCTCTTCTACCCTTACCAGCACAAAGCAACTCCACCAGTGTCCAAACAGTTTACAGCCTGAAGCTTCTTCTCATCCACATTTGGATTTACAATGGCATTCTTCAGCCACTGTGCTCAAGCTAAAGCTTGGGTCAGATAGGATGACCAGAGCAAGAAATGCAGACCTCTAGATTCTGAGAGATCTAGTTTTTGCAAAAGAGTTCTGACATGATAAAAATAACCCCCTCTGCTGTTTCTGAAGCTGTCCTGGGGGTAATGCTGCCCTAATAAACAGCAAACTGGGTGCTCTGGCATTCAGCTAATCAGAAAGTAGTTGTTTGCAGTGAGAAGTTTTCAAACAGAATATTTAAATTCTCTGTCATTATCGCCTAGGAAAAGAACGTGTGCTTAACACAACTTTCTCTTTCCTTCCACCTGAAATGACAAAACATAACAAACCTAACCAAACTCTTCCTTTCTCCCAGACACAAGAGTGATGTGCGGTGATACAGACTTTCCTCCCTAAGAAATATTTTATTTGGGCCAACATCCAGTGTTGAGGGTGCTGGCTGAAGAATGCAGTGCATGCAAACCACAACAAATTCAGGAGAAACTAGAGTTGCAGCAGTGAGAACCGGGCACTGGGCCTGCCATGCCTCAAAGAAGCTTCATGATCTGCCAGCTGGACAAGAAGGATCCCCTGTACAGCCTCTTCCAGCAGATACTGACAGAAGAAGGCACAAGCTTATAAAAAAGGTAGATGAGGTACTTAAGGATATGGTTTAGCGTAGGACAGGAACGGTTCGACTTGATGATCTTAAAGGTCTTTTCCAACCTGGTGATTCTGTGTGTGAAGTGAGAGCTATGCAAGGAGGAAATGATCTTCTCTTATTCTCTTATCTCCCTCACCTTCTAAGAAGAGCCAGAGCCAGGTGGCACCAAAATCAAGCAAGTCCCAGGCAGAAGAAAATAAGAGATGGGCTAGTTGATACACAAAGAAAATAGTTTCTAGATTTACAATGCTCTAGGTTTACAACGCTCTTGTTCTTTTTTTCCTTCCCCCTCAGCTGAAACAAGCCAGGCCCCTTCCCGTAACTTCCTCCTCCTTGATACCAGGTAATGCTTGCTCATCATGGGCGTCTCTGCAACAGTATCTATGGTTTTCCCTTTGCTGCAACAATTTTTATACAGTGCAAGAGTGTCCTCTTCTCTCACTGGCTGTATCATTCTTCCAGTATAGAGTGTACGCTCTAGCCAACTTCAGCAAGTCTTTCTGTTATCTACCTATTTAGAGAAAAATGTTACTCTGCATTTAAAAATGATGCAGCTGACAAGCTGAGATGATGACATCAAACCTGTCTGATAGGTAGGGCCTACAGTTCTGTAATGAATTTATCTTTGAACACAGTGAAGAAAAAACGATAGCTTCAATTACAAAGGGAATTCATATCACATGCAATTAAAAAAAAACCCAACCAAAAAAAACTTCATTAATATACTTTTTCCAGATTGAGAATAATCACAGCCATCTGGAGATTACATTATAAAGTGGAGACTTGTGTAGTAAGAAGGAATCTTGTCACTCAAACTTGCGTAACTTTGTCCTTTACAAAGATTGCTAACACTGATTTTATAATGCTCTGTTTCATACTTCTGGAGCGCTTTACCCTTAATTAAAGTTGTTCCAGAATGCTCCTGGTGCGCTTGCAAACAATCGAGACAGGAGTAGCTCCTGATCATGTCATTTCAGCCCCATCATATGCTGCCAAGATACTAATGGAAGGAAGTGAGAGCATTACCAGGAGTGGCACAAGATACAACAGAGGAAATGAGAGCACTGGGAGGAAAGGAAATATCAAGACCCAGACAAGCCGTTCACCTAGTCTTCCCCATGGATTCAGAAAAGTGGCAGAGATAACTGCTGTCCTCCAAACCCAACAAGCTCCAAATGGGGACCTCTCCCACAGAAGGTTAAAGCCAGAGAAGAAACCTCACAGAGCACCTGCAGACACTGCCAAGACAGAGGCTTCTGGACATGCAGACGCCGGTGTCCCTCAACTGTGACTAGCTTTCCCCTCCCCAAAGCTCTTTGACTGTAGCCTCTCTTCATGCCTCCCCTTCTTCTGCCCTCTCCTTTATTTCTTTTGCCATTTTCTTTTTCTGAAAATCTAGCTTGTTCCCCCACACTGGGGAATTAAGAAAGCCTCCCTGTTCCATGAACGCATCTTCTACCCACCCTGAGTGCGTTGCCTTTTATGGTAGCTCTCTGAGACATGAGCCACCTACAGCTCCATGTTCACATAGCAACTGATGTTCATGTTGACCTCAAATGCTCTACAGTAATAAACACAATTCATAACAACTCCTGCTTCCAAAGCTCAATGAATCACAGAATCACAGAATCATAGAATCATAGGGGTTGGAAGGGACCTCAAGAGATCATTGGGTCCAACCCCCCTGCCAAAGCAGGCTCCCTAGCTCATATTGCACAGATAGGCATCCGGACTGGTCTTGGATATCTCCAGAGATGGAGACTCCACAACCTCCCTGGGCAGCCTATTCCAGTGCCCTCTGCATTTTAATGACACTGATTAATCATAGAATATCAGGTTGGAAGGAACCTCAAGGATCATCTGGTCCAGCCTTTCTTGGCAAAAGCTCTGTCTAGACGAAAGCACCATCTGCACAAGAACAGCACCCCATCCAGTTGAATCTTAACAGTGTCCTCCAATGTTGGAGAATCCACCACTTTCCTGGGGAGATTATTCCAATGGTTGATTGTGAATAATTTTCCTCTTGCATCCAATTGAAATCCCACCAGAAGTAACTTGTACCTGTTACCCCGTGTCTTTTCCATGTGACTCTGTGAAAAAAGGAGTCTCCATCTTCTTTGTAGCTACCTTTTAACTACTGGAACACAGTGATGAGGTCTCCCCTAAGCCTTCTTTTATCAAGGCTGAAAAAACCCAATTCTTTCAGTCATTCCTCATACGGCAGGCTTCCACAGTCTGATGATCATCCTGGTGGACTCTCCTCTGGACCCTCTCCAGCCTGTCCCTATACCTTTTTTTATATAGCAGGGACCAAAACTGGCACAGTATTCCAGGTGTGGCCTCAGAAGCACTGAGTAGAGTGGGGTAATGACTGATTTTTATCTGCTGGTGATGCCCTTGTTAATGCAACCCAGCACCCAGTTGGCTTGCTTTGCTGCTGTAGCAAACTGTTCATTCATGGTGAGCTTGCTGCTGTCTGCCAGGACCCCAGGTCCTTCTCCACAGAGCTGCCATCCAGCCAGATGGGTTCCAGTCTGTGCTGTGATCCTGGATTATGCTTTCCCAGGAGCAAGGCCTTGCATTTGTCCTTGCTGAACTTTGTAAGTTTCTTGCTAGCCCATTCTTCCAGCACTCTTCTACTTTCTCAGTCAGTTTGGTACCATCCGAGCACGCTTGATCCCACAATCCAGATTACTTACGGAGATATTAAACAGTGTTGGTCCCAGTATAAATCCCCATGGGACCCCAATTGTGACAGGTTGCCAGTTTGAAAAAGAGCAATTTACCAGCACTCTCCTGGTGCAGACTGTCAGCCAGTTCCTTGCTCATGGAAAGAAGAAGGGCAGCCCCCGACCAGCACAGACTCAGCTAGTGGAAAGCGAAGTAGAGGAAGGCTTATCAGTAGGTGGCTGGGAGTCTCCCAGACTGATATCTATAAAGCAGAATTTTCTACTACAGGAGTGCTCCTCAAGGCACTCACAGCCTCTGGCTGCAGATACAGCACACACATTCCCATGGGAGCTGCATCCTCACCAGTGGAAACAGCTATTAATGTTTCCTGCCATTTAACACACTCCCCCAGGATCAAATACCTGGCATACCCCCTGCCCTGCTTTAAACTCATGAGTTGAGCTGGTACGAACAGGGGAGGAGCATAAAGAATCACCCGACTCAAACAGTTCCTCTCAGCCAATGCTGAGGGCTTAACACTCCCCAATGGCAATCAAACTGGGTTGCAGGAAAGGCAATTCTGGACCATACCATTGCTCCTGTCTCCAGTAATAGCCATAAACACAAACCTTTAGAAGAAGGACAGGAAAGCATATGTGATCACATCCTGTAATACTGCTTTAACCTGCAGCCTAGGCTCAGGACATAAATAAGAAGTGACTTCAAGTAGTGGAGTCACCCAGAGGTTCTGCATCCTCACCGTGGCTGGAAAAGAGCACAATGGCTTTGTAAAATTGCTAGCACCTTCCTCAGAGGTATGGCAACAAATAGAGAGTGGTAAACTGTAGAGGCTGGATTCTACCCTGACATCCAGGCAATGAAATGAAAACCTCCAGGCTCTGCTCATGAAATTAAGTATGCGAGCTCTCAGGATGGGATGTCTTTCCACTGAAGAAAGAGCCTACTGTGAGCCAACCCCTACAAAGTGCCCTGAACTGTCAAGTAAGTGAAAAAAATTAAGGTTAAAGTTAAGGAAAAACAATAGGGTACTGACAGAGCCCAAAAGAAAGTACCACATCTAAACTGAAAGATAAAAGAAACCCAAGTTGCAGAAAGAACCACCCATGTCCCAACACAAACACAAGAAATGAAGGCTGCCAGTCTCTTGCATCTCAGAATCATAGGACAGTCATCCAGAAATCATAAGATAAGCTGAGGAAGAGTGATGTACTAAAAATAATCTACTTTAAAACCCTTTTATATGTCTTCATGGATGTGACACTCTGTAATGGCCACATTTTCACGGTGTTTTCCACAGCGATGAGGACTAGCTCTGTAAGGGAAAACTGAGGATTTGCTTTGAACACATGCCTTCAGGAACTGAGAGATCAAGGGAAATACAAAACCAAATGCAAAACATCAAGTATCAGAAGATTCATGGTTAAAAAAGGATGAGCTAAAAATGAGGACAGAAGATCAGTTCATTAGAGATCTTCTGAAATCAAAAGCAGGAAGTTTTTCTCAAGAAAACCAGGAAAATACCAGCTTAAGTTAAATTACATATTAGTTTGGTGTTTAAAAGGAGATGCCATTATTTAAGAAGTGCTTAAAGTATATAAAAGGTTAATCATATGGGTCTCGTCACACATACACAAGCAGCAGTAAGTCCCGACCACCACTTCCCCTCTGTGACTAATATTGTTTTCACTGGGGTAAATATCATCCTGGCAAAAACATTTTTCTTCACTACGTACCACTAGAGGCCTGGACACACAGAAGCACCTCTCATTTCTATCACACGGACCTTTTCAAACCTCAGTGCAAACCCAAAGCAAGAAATGGGCTAAAAGAAGTTGCATCGCACCAGTGAGCCTGATTTGCATCCATCAGCTGAAATTTCCAGGCCCTTCAAGGCTTTTAGCTGAGCTGATACAGAACACTTGGCCAGTTGGGAAGAATTGAAAGTTGGTAGGTGCTAATCTGTTGAATTCACTGCTGAGCTCATTTCTGAGTTACAATTATAACCCCTGGAAAGTTGTCCCACATTCAAAATGCACCAAGAGAAAACACGAAATACATTTTTCAGCACTGTCATAATCCAGCTTTGACTAAAGAGGGCTTGCCAGAGAACACCACCTCTCTGGATTCCTTGTTCTCTATTTGCTATTCAGCCCACCCATGTTTGGCTGAGCCATGTCTCTGTTTGTGTCATTTGTGCTGTTTGATTTCTTAGTTGTTACCCTTACACTACCCACCTCTCCAAATCCAATAGTAGGTGAGCTGCTCTTCCCTTACAAGACATCCTAACAAACACTCTACACAGAACATTATTCTTCCTACAGAAAGCAATGTTGCCATTGAAACCCTCCTCACATATTCCCCTGTAAATGCTGTCCTAGCTGAAGGTCTGACCCTATACCTTCTTCCATAAGCAGGCCACTAGCTAAAGAACAGGGGTACAAGTTGTGACCTACGCAAGGATGGAAAAGGGACATGTGGCACAGACTGGGCTGGTGCTAATGAGCAGGACTAGTCCTTGCAATAAATCTGTATCTAAAGACTGAACCTCTGAATAAGGACATTTCAGGGATATGAGGGTGTTAACAGGATACAACGTTGATGATTTAAGAGGACGAGTGTCTCCTTTGAGCCAAGTGTCCCTAGCTTGGCACAGAGATGGTGGTATGCTAGAAATATTAAACTAGCAAACTCTACAGAGATGCATATGTACAAGTGAGAACAGCATTTGAATCCCTGTCTTCAGGATAAGTCATCAAACAGATCCCCCTAAACAGCAGCCAAATATATATCCGCATCCACTGCTGTAGGTGTTAATGGAACAGCTCCCAAATATGAATGCTGAAATAACATCCTGATCTCCTGTAACCAGAGCTAAGAGGATTTGCCATTGATATACCAGCTCTGAGCTGGATTTACTTCAAAATTCTCAAAAGCCCCTGCAATGGCATAAAGCATGTTTTTGTGTCGAAGGAATCCAGATGAGCGCTCCGCATGGGGCACTGGGCGATACGTAATGAATTCCTCATTCTGGTTTTGTCCCTGGAGAAGGCTCCCACAGATCCCACAATGGAACAAGAGGTTTATTGAGCAGGACAATGCGAGAGGAAATCTATTTTACAACTTTAAGCGAGCTTCTGTCCACAGAGGATGAGCACAATTTGTTACCGAAGACTAATGTAAGCAAAATGGCCTGAATATGGAAAGAACAAAATTTCATCTTCTCTAGTTCGTAAAAAAAGCCAGGCATTTCTCACTTGTGCACACTTATCCCAACACACATATGTGTAGTATGTACACAGAGATATTCTATATAACCACTCTCCAAACACAAAGGAGCTAAAAACAACATAATCCTGTCTTCTGGAAGTTCTTGCTACGGAAACAGTAATTAGATCATTCTACATTTGAATGTGGTACAGTTAATCAGAGCTTTCCCAGGGGCATTTTAGAATTAGGAGGAACACTATTAAGGAATACAAATGTTTTATTTCCTAAACTGCCAATAAAAGGACACGATCAACTTTAAAAGAAAAAAAGAAAAAAGTACTGGAAATAGGTTGCTTAGAAAAAAAAAATTCAGACCAATTCACTCCAATGTCATGAACCTAAATAGGATGTCATTGTGCCAGGGAATTAATTAGATTGTAAATAAAAGTGAAACCGATCAGTAAGTTTTTATTGCTTGTGATGAGTGAAATGCAAGGAGTGTACAAAGAGCATAAATGATGAAAGTTGAATTTGTTCTGAAAAATTCTTTCAGTTTGAATAATCTGCAGGGTATTAATGGCACTGGTAAGAATTTTTATTATAAACATATGAGGACAGCGTGAATCAGGAATAATTCTATTGAAATCAATGGGATTGCACTGAGGGAACATTTTTGAGGGCTGCAGAATGGAAACTAACGAAGATCTACATACCCTTTTGGTGAGAGCAGAATCAGGCCTATGGTTTTCTTTTTGTCTTTCCTCTTCACTCTGTAGTTGCTTATGTGCTTTTATAGAAAACCCTCTTGAGTAGTGAGCCCTCTAGATTTACATCTGGATATTCATGTCTGACCGTGGTGACAACTAAAACAAACACAGCTACCAACGAAAGCAGCAGATCTGCTGGAATTCAGGACTTGCTGAACTGAAGAACACCAAATGCAAAATAATGCATTCACAAACCTTTCCAAGAGGTGAACTGGGTGAGGCAGAGGCATTCTGAGATGTGATGGACTGTGGGCAATATCTCCTGAGGAAACTAAGACTCACAAAAAAGGAGAACCAGAGTGGGAAGCTATACCCCCATGTTGTATTTTGAGCAGGATCTTGTGCTCCTGTTTCAAAGAGCAAAAGAGAGCAGATGCTCAGAGGACTACTTGAATGGGCAGCATGTTGAAGATCTTACCTGATGAATGGAGGTGAAGTCCAAGGACACATGGTTTTCCTCAGCAGCCCATGCTAACCATGGGAATGAGAAAGCTCTGCCAGCTTCAGATACTAAAGCATGGAGTGGAAAGCCCTGAGGGATTAGTCTCCTAACTCAGCCACATCAGCTAGATGATGTAAGTACAGATTCTCTTCTTGCACCTCCCTGTTATCTAGAGACTTGGAAGGGCTCATGCAACTGGCATGTAGTATTATGAATACCCAAGGCAGATCAATTTAAGTTAGCTTGAGTACATCTTCAGAACAACAATGCACAGTAAGAGTATGTTTGCCAGCTGGAACATGCTGGGGTAAAGCCCCAGGGAAAGAGAATACCTCCTCATGAAAGAGGATAAGGCCAGTACCAAGCTGTGATATTATCTAGGCTTGGAACAGGCACCAAACTTGTAACTAGCCCAACATTATCTTGAGATGATCGCCTAAGAGAAGTTATGGACAGCTAATTTAGAGTTGCATAATATAATAAAGCATTTCCAGGATGGTAGTAGGGGATCATGTCTGCTGAGCTCCATGTCCCTTGCTTCTCGGTGCTCCTGAGAACTTCCTTACTGGGTAGGAGCATTGCTTGTCTCCCTCTCTTGCTGCACCGCAGTAACTCTTACTGGGTTAGTACATACCAGGGGACAGCTACACATGGTACACCATAAGGCCTTCCTGTGCAGCCAGAAAGGGTTTTAGGAGATCTGTAATAGCATGTTTCTGGAACTAAAACTTAATCAGTCTATCCCACCTCTCAAAGAGTGAAATAGCTCAAGGAAAAGCAAAGCAGAGACAAAGAGCACATGCGCAAAGGAGATGGACTCCCGTAGAATAACATAGCATACTAATTCATTCTGATATTGCTATTTAGTACCTGCAAAGTCTACCATTATGCATTATTAAATTCATGTATTATTGAACCACAATCCTTGTTGCCTGGTAAGAAATGTGGATGATTTCTTAGCTTAAATTAAAGCACTGCTTCCCTTATTTGAATAAAACTGCATTACTGGCTGCCTAGCATGGTAATCAGAAAACTGCATTAGGCAGGTAGTACTGTCTGAATTAAAAAATAATGAAACAAGACTTTTCAGTCAGACATTGTTCCCTTGCCTGCTTTTCATGACAGCAGATTTCCTACTTTGAGTTGATAAGATAACAGCAAATGAAGATAACACGAGAGCCAAATCCTTCACTCTAGCAGTCTCCACCTGTGCCGGCTTCAGCTCATTTACATGACTGCAGAAAAATTAGAAACCACGCGGCAATTAGTCTCTTCTAGATTATGCGCTGTGTCAACTGATACCACTCTGGAGAGCACTAGTGCTAAATGGTTTCAAAAGATAAATCTACTAGCCTGTGCAAACATTTTTAATTACCTGGAAAACTGGATTGCCTGTTTAGAAATCTCTGCTGTAAACCAGGCTGCCCACACAGCACGGGAATCAAATGTTACCAGCTTCAAATGTTTATATAACTGACTTTTAGAATGTTTGATGGCTCGGTGAAACAGAACCACGTTATCTGCTTTTGCTGCTTTGTAGTTGAAGGAACATCTCTTTAGAGGGAGGTAACGCAATTGAGGTAAAAGGAATTTTTCTTTCTCTTTTTGTGTTAGCAGGTATTGATCCCTTTAGTCTCAGATCTCACCATCCACTCTGGTCATCCATTGTAAAATGATGATTATTCGCAGCACTGAGCAAACCCACCAGCAGCTATTTACAGGATAAAAAATTAAGGGCTGCATGGTGAACCCTGTACTCTCACCAGTAAGGACTTCTTCACCTCAGAGGCCCAGTGAAGTCAATTTAACTGCTCGCAAGGAGCTGTTCATCCTTGCAAGCGGTTCTCAATCTGGGTTTAAATTCTTCACCAGGGTTAGCATATGTTCTGGTGGAAATGCAAGTCTGCACTCCCAGCTGGTGCAAACCCACAGCATCCCCAAACTCACAGAAGTTCTACAGATCTGCACCAGTTGGTGATCGGGACCCTTTCCATAAATCATGTGCTCACTGCACCTCTGCCACTGCTACCGAGATTTAAAAAGCCTTCTCCAGATAATGCTTCCACAGACTGCAGTAATACAGCTTTATAATTTGAACTGGATTAACTCATGGAGGGCCACAGCATTGGTTACAGAACTGTTCCTGCAGGCTGAGCTTAGACAGAGGATGTAACCCTTGAAGGTTTTTTCTTTCTCTCCCTGAACTACTGCATGTGTCTTTTCATGTCACACAGAACAAATTCTATGGTTTACAGAAGTAGGCTCAGTGAGGGTAACCCCCACCTCCTCAAGGTACCTACACAGCTCAGTTCTGATGCAGAACCAGGTTTGCATTACTCTCAATTCAGGACCCCTGAATTATCTAACCTTCTTGAGTTATCAAGACTTCTCATTACAGCTTTTTCATTTTAAAACACTAGGCTGAATGGCTTCAGCATTTCCAGTGTGGTGGGTTGACCCAGGCTTGAGGCCAGGTGTCTACAAAAGCCACTCCATCACTCCCCTCCTCAACTGGACAGGGGAGAGAAAATGGGTTCCTCCACAGGTGGAATCTCTACTCTCCATCATCCTCCATGGGCTGCAGTGGAATCTCTGCTTCAGCACCTGGAGCACCTCCTCCCTCTCTTCTTCACTGACGTTGGTGTCTGCAAAGTTTCTCACATCTTCTCACTCCTCCCTCCAGTGGCAATAATCTGTTCTGTTCGACCTAGGAGAAGCTTCTAGCAGCTTCTTCCAGAAGCCCCCCCTTGAAGCTTCCCCTGCTACCTAAACCTTGCCATGCAAACCCAAAACATACAGTCACAAAGTAAAGAGCTTAACTTGGTTCTCATATTCAAGTCCTTTTGAGCAGGACTGTGTCCCTTAGTCACCCTTATGTACTGTGGGTACCGTGGAGTCACAGCCCTCAAAAGCCCCAGAGATCCTCCATTGCTGGCAGGTACACCTGGAACCTGCTGTGCTGGGCCTTAGTTGAACTGTGGAACTGCTTGTCACAGGATGATCTGAATACTAAAATAGCTCGTGTGGGCCCAAAAAACAGACTGGGAAGGATGAAGATGCTGAGTATAGCCATCCTGATATACATCTTAAAATATATTCCAGTCCTCTCCTGAGTAGTCCACAAGTTTTGGGGCTGATACGTGTGAGGGGGACACCACTCTCCTTACTCCTGTTTATCTGCTTCCTTCTTGCTTCAAATACTAACTTTTGTTTCTGTGCACCTCTGAGCTGTTGAGGGATGAAATGTGTCTGTGTCTGCCTGTCCTTCTATCCAATGCACAGCTCATATGGAGAAGGATCAAACATCTGGGTAAACGGCACACAGACGTGAGGCAATTCTGTTCCATCAATCCTTTATACAGGATTACAACCTTTACCAAGACAATAGCCCAGATAACTCTGGCACAAAACATGTGAAAAGCATTTTCATCACTGCAGCCTCTGCGCTGGCCAGATTCCCACTGAGCATGGCTGCTTTTATGTTCTAGGTTTTGTGTGGCTACTGAGTGCCAGAACGTTGCTCATCCATGAAGAGTCATCATGCATAGATTTGTTGCTGCTTTTTAAAAAATTTAATGCAAATCCAATACTGTTCAACCACTTGGAGGCTCAGGTATATTTGCTTTGGATAGAAGTATAATCAGCCACGCTGTGCAAGATAGCAATGGGAGGAGAGGGCCCTTTGGATGTGCGGGGAAAGCTGGAGAGACAGAATGCCCCTCTTGAAATGTGGCCAGAATGCAAGAGAGGGGCTCTGGAGGTGCTGCAGGGAGACGTGCATACAGACACCTACCCTACTGCAAGTTGGTTCAACGGAGCTTTAGTAGTAAGGACTGGCAAGGAGAGTTTTCTAACAGCCTTAAT
The DNA here is from genome assembly GCA_020800305.1 of Porphyrio hochstetteri. Classification (NCBI taxonomy): domain Eukaryota; kingdom Metazoa; phylum Chordata; class Aves; order Gruiformes; family Rallidae; genus Porphyrio; species Porphyrio hochstetteri. The sequence continues at coordinate 46,068,624 of CM036907.1, forward strand.
TTATTCCTTGATGATGCTACAGTTGGTGGTACTGACTAGGATTCAAATATAAAATGGAATTTATGGAGAAATTTATGAGTTTAATGGAGAAATCTGTTAAGAGCCTTGAAAGCCCTTATATAGCTAACGAGGTGTTTTAAGTCCCCTAGCAAATTCTATGCTTGCCTGATGAGGTTCAGGTTTCATCGCATAACCAGACAGCAAGGGGAAAGAATGACAGTATATGTGGCAGAGCCATAACACTGACCACGGGCTGCTCATTTGGAAACATCTTGGAGATACGTTACAAGACATGTTGATCTGTTGTTACTAATGACTGAAGTCAAAGGATTAACTGGGTGAGCCTGATCTAAGACTTGTGGATTTGGCAACGTGCATGGAAACTGCAAAATAATACATCGGATTTGCAAATAAACAGTATCTTAAAACCATCAGGGATAAACAGTGTGAGAAAGGGGGACTCGGGCTTGCCTCATTTATTGGGATTGCCTTAAGGATTCGTGGGCAAATTGAACGCTGTAGAATGCAGGAGTTGCCACAAGATGGGACATTCAGCTCACAAATATGAAAGTTGCGGCAGAATACTGAACTTTACATCTAATGAGTAAAGCTGGCTTGATAAACAGTCACTTCAGGGAGTTAATCCTTTGCTCCCTTTGTGAATCACCTGCCAACGGGCTCCTGTTAAAAAAACCCTTTGCTGTTCAAGCCAGAGGAGATTTTGACATTGGTGACAGAGTTACCATTCAATTTTACCTTCTTGTTTGCAACTGACTGGTGAAAACTGAGAATCAGAAACATCATCCTGCAGAAAGTGTCCAAAATATCTGTTGTTTGTTTTCCACTGATTGCATTAATGGAGACACGTCTCTGGCTGAAAAGTCAACTGGCCAAGCTGTGCCTCCACTTGGGAAACCACCGCAGCTTCCTCCTTCAAACGAATCCCCTCTTCTTCCACAAATTAAGATGCCTTTTCAAAAGCTGCTGCAGCTAAGCTTCCCGAGCTATGATTCAGGCCACACAGAGTGAGCAAGCAAGCAAGCAGGCAGAGCAAAATGATTCCCTGCTGCAGACAGCAGACATCCAGACAGCAGACATCTAGACTCAGTCATAGGAGGACAGCAGAAGTCAGTAAGTCCCTAAGTAAGGAAAGTAAACTTGTTTTTAGAAGTTAACATAATAACTTTCAAATAATTGTTTTCCTCCCTGCTCTTTACCCAGTTATTTTAGTGGCAGTTGAAGTTCAAGTCCCGAAGGCAACGCAAACTTCTTCTGGATAAAAGGATAAAAGGTGATGGATGGAAATGTAGCTTCAGTGATGTGCCTCACAATGAAGGGAAGGAAATTAGCTGAATAACTTGTCTAATGCACCATATGGAGATAGAAGCGAGGAAAGTGTGGCTGCTAGAAGTTAATGTAAAAAACACTAACCACAAATCCAGCGTAGGGCCAGGCTCCAAAACATAAGTGGAAGTGGCCTAGAAAACCCACACAAAGACAGTAATTTACAAGCAAAGGTTACATGCTTCTGGAAAATAAGGGCAAGAATAAAAAACTGCCTGTGCTAGTAATCCAGGATCTGGAGCAGAGTAACTAAATCTATTTGGCTTAGACTGCCTGAAGGCATAACATTAAACTGGGGAGAGACATTCAGTTTAATCTCCAGCATGACAGATGTCCTTAAGGGGATTCTATGTAAATATGCATTGTATTGTTTTTTCCTTCTTAAAAAAGCAGGGGGGGGGAGTCAAAACCACCTCTCTCCTATCAGATGGTATGGATATTTTTCTCTGCCTTGAAGGAGATGTGGTTAAGTTTAAGAGCCTCTTCATGATTCCAGTTCACCTCTTCCCCTGGGCCAATGTAAATCAGCCGCATTACAGGGATGTTGTAAGTAACCCTCAGCATGATGTGCTTGCTATATTCTGTCTATGGATGTGCCTGCACCCCTGCAACACATGCTGAGGTATTAAGAGCAGCATCTTTGATTTTTCAGCTGAATGCAGGAAAAAATAATTGGTGGGGGATGAGAGGCAAAGAGGGAGAAGAGAAAAAAGAAAACATTTTTCTTGAGACTATGAAATAGAGGGGCCCATAATGCATTCCCAGCACTAGGTAATAAACTGAGTTTTTGGAGGTGGATCTGGAGAAGAAATGTTCCCTTTTGGCAGAATTAAGACTGGAGCATAATTAGACAACTGCATCCAAGGTCTCATAATATTCATATTCCTGCCTGATGCTGCAGGATGGGACCAAGTGAGAGAAACTCAAGGACAGGGTATGGGGCCAATTTGGTCTGGTAAGAATTCTTTTTAAAATCACTGCTTTCAAAATAAATAATGCAGAAAAACACTTAGGGAGAAGTCTGAGAATATTCCAAAGCAGCCACTGAAGCAGATACAAATTCACCTGAAAGACAAGAGAGAAGTTTGTGTGCTCCAGGCAGCAACTTCACAACATGTGGTGCATGCAACCTCCAGAGTGCCTGAAATGCTGAAAGCTTCTCTAATCCAAAACTAAGCTGATTTTACACTACAACCACAATTATTTTCTTTTTAAAATCAAGCGTGCTACTGCCAGATCCAAAGCAGGTGCAAATCAGCACAGGCTTCATGGGAGTAGTCTGGTCTACAGCAGCTGAGGATCTGGTGTAAAATGAGATCATCTGCTGAAAAATTAAGAGAAAGGAATTTCTATTTGTCATCTGCTCTCTCTTATTACTGCTCAGTAATTTCTATCTGGCCACTCTAGAAATCCAAGTGATTGACTCACTCACTGCTCTGTCTGTTCCCCACCCTCAGCAAGGTCTATTGCCTCCCAGCCAGTGATACTCACCCACAAGGCACTTACTCCCAAAGGATTTGAGCTGATTTTTCTTCCAGGTAGAAGCCATTGGGACATATTCTACTCTCACACTCAAAACCCACCACATAGCCTGGACCACCAAATCCCAGACTGAAACCATGAAAGATAACCTCAGGATTACATTCTAGACAAACAGCTAGAGAAGCAGATCAGACAGAATCCCTTCCACTGCAGTGGGATGTTTCCCACAGCAGAAACTGTATTTCAAATGTAAAAACGCCACTGTGATCTCTGCTCCTGCTGTGCTGATCACCCGGTGCTGCGCCGTCTACCCACACTCCAATAAAAGCTCAGAGTTAGCACAGCAAGGAAATGGAGCACCAAGGCAACAACATCAACAGCAGCATTTTAAGATACCTTGGAGGTTTAAACTGCTACAACTGGGTTGATGCCTGGTGCAAGGGAGCTTTATGGATTAGTTAATCCTGGCACCTTTCTCCTGTAGAAAGAGGGCTGGCAGGAACCATCTGTGCCATGGCGTATGGAAGACAGCCATGTGACACACAGCCCAGAGGGGTTACAGAGCATCTATTCTGAGCTTTTTTGTAAACCCTAAGCAAGACAATCCCAAGAGCACAGAACAAACTAAATAGCATTAGTTTTTCCACATCTAATGCATCCAAGTGTGCCACAGGAAGAGAGCAGAAGAGAACAAGGGAATTGCCAAAACTCAGTCAAGGGAAGATGTCGAGATGGACCTCGACAGTCCCCACTCTGTGGCACAAGAAGGTGCAGAAAAGGTAAAATCATGGTTGTAACTTCTCTTATCTGCTTATTTTTAGCTCATAAATAGGACATATCAACCACCATTCTCAGCTCCGTGTGTGCATTACAACTACTCATTTCCACCTTTGGCAAATTTCTGCTCCTTTAGTAAAGAGGAAACCCACCAGGAGTCAAATTATTTTTGTAAAAGAGTCAAAAGAAAGTATTTCCTGGCCTCTTCATTGCTGACAGTGCAAAATCCCCCTCCCAGCAGCAGCGATTACCCCTTTTAATCCCCATTCATCAAAATTGCCTGTCATAACCTGTCAGTTTTAACTCCTACCTTGTTTCCAAAAAACCTATATGACAGTCAGAAGATAATTGGTTTCACTACCACTAGAAAAAAAAAATCCTTGCCAAACCATCTAAAGCCCTTCACGATCACAGTTCTCCAGGAACCCCTGGGACTGAATTTGACCTACCACCTCTCAACAGAGTCTTCAGCTGTTCACAGTTGCAAGTGGCAGCTCAGTTACACTCAAAAATCTGATTTTATAACCACCTTGTTAAATCCCATGCAACTACTCCAGATTCTTAGAGGTGAACGCAATGTTTGGGAAGCAGGTCCAGTTGGCAAAGACACCCTCTCTTCATTTGCATAATTATAGGCTGTGCTTTAACACTACTTATGGTTGAGGGTGCCTGACACTTTCCATTAAGAAACTCGGTTTTCATTTACTAAAGACATTGCCAAACTCTCTATGCTTGGTTTTTTATTCTCCTAGCCAATGTCTGTCTGTCTTGGGCTGAATTATTTGGGAAAGTTTCAGTTAAAACAGTTCGGCTGTTTCCCAGAATGAAGTGAGGAGGGAAAAACAATTTGTCTGCAAAGAAAAAAAAAAGGAGGAAAAAAGATTAAAAAAAAGAAAAGAAAAAGAAGTAATAACCATTTAATGAAGAAGTTCTCACAACCACATGACCTCATGCTCTGGAGTACTGGGGAAGGATTGCCTATATCGAGCGGATTGCTGCACTCCCCCTCTCCCCGCCTCCCCCCCCCCCCGCCCTCCCCCATACTTATCTGGACAATTTCTGCTTTTGGCCAACTCCCAGCCCTGAAGAAGACTCTCACCTCAGGCACATTCACTGGGCACCCATGATAGCTAAGTTCTCTCATGATAAGTCTGCTCCGAATATGCTCCAGACTCACACAGCTCTTTCAGGCAGAGAAGAACTTTCCAGGAGCATCCCTGCCAGGCATCTGCCTACCCCAGACACAACAGTCATTTTCCAGTGAAGTCCACACAAGTCCAATTTGTTTGCTCTCTTCATCTCCCCAACTGTGCTAAAACCCAGGATGTTGCAAGGGAGGCAAAGACATGAGGAGTCCTTCCCTTTCCTTCCACATAGTTCTTTCCTAGCTTCTCCTTGCCACTTCATAGGCAGAGTATACCCCAGTGATCTGCATGCTTTCTTTTGGAGTGGGAAGATGCTAACCAATTCCTATGGAGAGCAGAAACTGCTCTGCTCTTCTGCATGAGGTGGCTCTAATCCAGGCTGGGCAGCTATGCTGTCTGGTTCAGAAACCTCCAGATCCATCCATTAACTCAGGGAAAGAAGCCATGCTAGGGAGCTCTCTTCCAAAGTTCATTAGCCAAGAAATGGATCAACTGAGAAAATAAACTGCCTCTTATCCAACAGCAATCAAAGAACCCCCAAAATAAGAACCCCAAATTCCACGTATTCCGATTCATCACCAAACCCCATTTTTCCTCTGGAAGCATTGTGTTCACTCTCCATATGAATAAGCACAGTATGCAGTGTACTGAGAAGAAGAAATGCTGCCTAGGAGTTAAACCACAAAGTCAAGGGATCCAAATTCTATTCCTGGCAAATACCCAACACCAGCATTTGCAAACCCAACTGCCTTAAGCAAGGAACCACCATCCATACTCAGGCACTTAAACACAGGGCCGTGGATCCAGCAGCTTTACACGGCCAACACCGGTTACCCAGGCTTCAAAAATCTCTGCCTTAACTGTTTGGTGTCTTGGTGTTTCCAAGTCACCAAACTCTAGTTAATAGTGCTCAACATGTGGAAATATTTGGGGTGGAAAAACCAGCGATCCTTCCTGTGCCTTCTTCCTACTGAGCACAGGTTTCCTCCCCAGTTAATACCTGGCCATGGAAACAGCTGATTCCCTCTTTAGCACCTCCAGCGGGGCAGAAACCTGCCAGCGCACAGCATATACCTGGGTTAAGGTCCTATAACACACATCTGCCCTCATGGCATAGCCAGTGGTGGCTAGAGGAGGATACAGATGTTCCAGCTGCTGTACAGACTTAGGTAGTGATAGCTCACTCCACTGGAAAAGTGTCTCACACGGTGGGAATCCCACTTATGGCAGTGGGATTACAAGAGAAGAAAATGCTATCTGCCATGAGCTGGGAACCACTGGCTGGTCTCTCCTACTTAATCATCACAATAAAACATCTGGTAGTTCCAGACTTATGAAGGAAAGACTTCAACAAAAATAACCCACAGTTATACTCCTGCCCCAAATATTCAGGTTTGGTTTTTTTGTTTTCTTATGGCATTAGTGACATGCTTAACAAAGTATGTCAACTATGAACCTCTGCACCTTGGGAGAAAAAACAAGATACAAAGCTGGATGGAGATTTCTCCAAGTGCTCCATGCACTTTCAATAGCATCAGATGTACTTATTTCTAAACTGCTATTAAATAAAGTCATGTTACATGTTGGCAGCAGAAGACTGAACTCTGCCCTCAAATTCTTTTGAAATAAATGGGTGCTGAAGACAGCCAGTGCTATGCAACAAACAGCCTGACACTTCTGAGGTGGAGCCTACCAGACAACACATAATTGTGAAACATCCAGCAGATTCTGCTTCTCAAAGAGCAACTGAACTGTTCCCTTCATGGCCTGGTGAATACACTGAACATGGGGGGTGAGGAAGGAAAGGGTCTATTTGCTGCACAAGATTTGGAAAAGCTATTGCTTACCAAAAATAGGCTGTGTCCTGACACAAGCCAGCTTTGCAGTAATGCATTACCTGGCAGTCCCAGCCTCTCCTGGCACCCTCAGCCAAGGCTACTTCTTCACTAAAGCCATATGATGGCTGCAGCCACAGCAGGAACCCAGCCCAGCACACAGACCGGTACCGCACTCACACTGCAGGCAATGACAACGGAAGGAGTAAAGCCACCTTATCATCAAGGGTAAGTCTTTTAGGATGGCTTTGAGGCAGATGGCAAAAGACAAGACCTGCTCTTGGTGAGTTATGACTTAAGTAAATACAGCTTTAAACTTTGACTTCTTTTGTAAATGCTTGATCATATTTGTTAACCGGTCATTAGATGCAGCTACATTCCTTTGCATCTTATTAGAAAGCTTTCCTTTTTTCCTGAAGAAATAAATAAAGCAAATGCCTAACAGATGAAGCCATAACAAGCTGTTGCTAAGCATATAACACAGAGATATTGTTAAAACAACGTGTGCGCCTGTTAAATGCAGAAACATTCTATGTTATTATTAGGTATGCTATAAAATGCACCATAATTTATTAAATAATATTAAAATATTTATAGACAGACCCTTCTATACCATGTAACCGGTTACTACTGTAACAAACATGCAACACCAAATCTATCAGTTAGGCTTTTTAACTTTCCTGAAGCATTTTTTCCCTCCTATGAAAAAGCAGATGTTCTAAAGCAACAGCAACTGTAAACTCCCAATGTACGCTCAAAGGCTGAAATCTAATACTCAAAACAAGCAGCTCTAGTGCAAAATGTCTCTGTGGTGACCCCCAGTAGCTGCACAGGAACTAGATTTGGCAGCTCCTGTTGTTAGGATGTGCTGACCAGCAACTCCTTGCATCTGGGCTTCAAACCAAGCCAAGGTGTCAAGCATTGATCCACACTCTCTCCAAAATGAACTAAAGAGGGGTCTCAGCAAACCGCTTCCACCCAGCAACAGACAGCATGTCCGGTTTGTTACAGATTAGTAATTTATGTAGTGAGGCCAGGCCTCACAAACAGGTTGAACCCTAACACTCAAGCTGACTCTGACCTGCAAGCAGTAATTAACGAAAGCCAGTTTTTCTAATGAAGTACCCACAGAGTTAAGAGTATGAAATTCTGGATTCCTAAATTGGTTAAATATCCATACTCCCGAGTGCTGCTACAATGAACTCAAAGGTTTGCTTTGTTTTTTTAAATTAGGGAGTTCAAACAACTCGAGCCTCAAAAAAGTGTGTGACAGTTCAAAAGCTTAACACAGTACCACCAAAATATTTAAGCTTCTCAGGCCATGCTAGAATTGGAAGAAATTAATTCCTCTGCTTCATAAAAAAACCAAAACCTGGAGTTCCCCAAATTCCTGGGTTGTTTTTTTTTTTTAGTTTTAACTGTAGAGGAACAAAAGCACTAGGAGAAAAATTCAGTTCTCCTTCTGGATCCAGAATCTCTTGTGGGAAGAAAGCTGGGTTTATGCCAGTGTAGCTGACAGCAGTCTTTGCCCCCCCCTCCCCCCCAAAGTGAGCAACACCAGAAAATGATTGTTACTGAAAATTCAAAACGCTGCATAATTTGGTTAAGATTTAGGAATAAGTAACGTCTTCTCCAATATCAGTTTTCATAATGGAGCCTTTCTCATATGGCACATTTTTCATGCCAGCAGGATAACATTAGCCAGGGACTGGGGATGGTTACCAGTCAACTTGAGGTGCTCAACAGCTTCCAAGAGATGGTGCAGTGCATGTGACCAGACTGTATATTGTACATAAGCTTGAGAGAAATCTGAGGTTGAAATGAAATTTAGCTGAAGGACTAGACTCTAAAGCTGAAGGGGCTTATTAAAACCCTCCTGGGAGGGGAAATACATTTTATAAACTCTCTTATCCACCTTCTGAGTGTCTGTAAGACCAGGTAGCTTAAAGGAAATCGACACATTTTTAAAAGTAAGTGTTTTCTCCTGGTTCCCGTATAGACCCTAGCAATTCTCCCAGGGGTGAGAAGCACTAACAGTGCTGTATTTGGCAAAACAAGATCGGCAAAATCTTCCCTGGTACTATCTGCAACAGCATTTTGATTTCACTTACAAGGAAATGGATCTGTACTAACCCTGTCGGCTCCAGATGCATGATGTGACAGATTTACCCCTAGGGATCAGACCCTGGTCATCCAGGAAAGGGAAATTTCTGCTGCTGAAGTTTTACTTCTCTGTAGGACCTTCCCTCTCACTCCCTTGCAATGCACAGAGAAAAAACCCCAAAATCCTGTTTCAAGCAAGGCATGACACAGTGACCTCATCATGAGGTTTTGTTTCAGCAGAAATGTTTGATTTCGCACTTGTGAAAAAAAACATGGTAATTTGGGAGCAGCTGAGCACTTTGGTCACCCAGGTCCCAGTTGGAGTAATGCTGAGCTCCGATTCATAAGGGATCCTCCCTGCAGCCTGTGGACTCGTGCAGATGCTGGGGAGCTCAGCTCCACTGCTGGTCAAGATGTGCACATCTCATACTATAGTTTGGACAGTAATGATTTTGGCTCAAGCAGACAAGCAGGCAGGTCCAAAACAACACTCTGCCAACTAAAACAGACATTCCAGGCTCAAATTCCCATCCCTACCATGCGCAAGTTTCTCTCCCCTAGCTCCCATCCCCATCATCACCTTAAAATAATGGCTCAGATCCACAAACTATTTCAGGACCAGGGAGTGAGCAACTGCTGGATCTGCAGCTCTTGCTTGGAAAGTCCCTAAGTACAAAATGAGGCAGCATCCTTCCAAGCAAGAAGCAAGTCCTGCTCCATTTATGGGTAAGATTGTGACTGGGAAAGGGAAAAAAAAGGAGAGAAGAAAAAGAAGAAAATAAACTCTGCCCTGAAGCCAGAGATCAGCCAGCACAGGAGCTTTGGCTGCAAGTACTCCAGGGATAGACTATGTCTAATAACAAGCAAGCTGCCACATTCTGGACCGGATCCAGCTCCCAAGTGGATTGTAAGACATAGCCTTGTATTTATTTTTGCAAAGATCAAGCGTGCATATATTTATATTTCTTGGTCAAAGAAGGTTGACCACAAAGAAGGAAACAAAAAATGCTTTCCTATTCTCTGCCTCTGGCTCAGGTGGTGCTGTCCACAAAAGGAGCTCACAGCTGAAACTGCAGATACAGGATGCCATCAGTTTGTCTGAAGCCCATAAAGGAGGTTTCTTAGGCTCTTCTGAGCAAAAGCCAGGGCTCTGCTAGATGCTCCCAGCCTGTTCTTTCCCATTTTTGCTAGAGAACAGTCTGACTCAATGAAGCATGTCAGTGTGAAGAAAACACCGTGACAGCCACAGCTCGACACTGCACAGGTCTTCCCAGGGGAGCTTTGCCCAGGCAACCCAAAATGCCCATCTGCATCCTCAGTCCATGAGGATGCACAGAGCCACGTGCAGACATGGCTGGCATGGTGCCCTGCCATCATTATGACATGCAGAGAAGAGTGAGCTGCTAAAACAGAGTTCTGAGACAAACCCAGTACATTTCAACAGAACAACAAGTACACTTGGACGAGTACACTGCCAGGTACACACACCTTTCGGCAGGCTACGGGAAACACCTCTGGGTGGGAGTGGCCTAGAGGTAAATCTGTGCACCTGAAAGCTGAGAAGCTGATAGGAACATTATAGCCTACAAACTATTTTTTTCATGGATGCAACAACATTTCCACTTTCCTCTATAGATCTCTGGGCAGTATTTCAGCATAAAGACGGAGAGCTGCTTGAACTTGCTCTTCTACTCCAGCTACCTTTTGGTTCACTTTGCTCCTCTGGGTCTGCCCTTCCACCTTCTCAACTGCCTTGCTGCTACATAACTTATCCCAGCATTTATGTCACCTCCTAGCCTGGCCAGGTCAGTCTGCTGCATTTAGATTTCAAACGTGGGTGATGAGCCTTCCATGATTTCAGACTTCAGAAGATTCCCAGGTTGCCAAAGCGGCAAGTCAGGACACAATATTTCTGGAGTAAACAAAGATGCAAATTGATACTTTTACTTTTCACAAAAAATATCCAGGAATGGATTCAATGCCAGAACATGCTCCCCTCCCCAGGCCATTCCATCATTCCTTCAAGCACCACAGCAGTCACTGTTGGTTAACCTCTATCACTTTGGATGAGTTAAACTACACCCTCAGCAATAAGCACAGAGGAAAAAAATGCAATGGTTCAATCCAATTCAGAAAGGGGGCAAAGCAGGTAGATGGCAATGGCTCAGACACACAGCTCTCTTAGAGCAGCTTAAAAACTTAGCCAAGCTCATTCACATCATAGACAAATGTGGTGAAATGCCCTTTTACTCCAAGCACGTGTGGAAAGAGGAGGCTTCACTACTATGGTCTGTTGCAGGCAACCCTGGCTGGGAAGCTGTCCAGTCACACACAGGGGATGGAGCTTGAGCTACTCAATTGTATGGCCTTGGAGATGAGGCAAGGAGGGAACGAGCAATTAGTGCACGTTAAGACATGACAGGTCCCTTGCCAAAGCAACTGTACGTGTGAGCATGCTGACTGTGACTACTAAGTGCCTGTCATCTCTGAAATGGAGACACGGGCTCCCAAGTTAGCTGAAAGCTTGTGGAAGTGTTGCCCAACCACATCTCATCCCTACCACTACCCACCAAGTGAGCAGCCGAACCAGGAATTGCGTCCGACAAGGCCTTAAGAACAAGAGTGCCAGTCTGTGGGTGACTCACATTTGCAGACATTGGGCCTTCTAAGTGAAGTACTTACAGACAAATAAATGAAGGCTGTATGAGCAGAGGCGGCAGCAGCTGGCCTGTGCTGGATGCACTGCTGGAGAAGAAAGTGCAGCATGCATATCATACCACTAAGGCGGCTTCAGCTGCACCACGGAGAGGGAAACATTGTCTTGATATTTCTGGAGTCGGCAGGCCACCTCATTTATGGTTGGCGGATCTGTATCATTCCAGTCAATTGCTGCCAGTGAATTGGTGTGCCCTGATGGTGCACTTTGTACAACCTTACACCACATATCTGGAGTGCATAGGACTTCATCGGGATCAGCGGGAAGCTGTGAATTGTCCAGATCATAATAAATTATCTCCCATACAACTAATTCTCTCAGGTGCTGGACAGCTATTTCTATGCTGTTACACTTGGGTGTCTGACATGTAATATATTCCTTTATGGGATATCTTTCCTGCACACTTGACAGTAGCCTCCTCCCAATTGCTTTGTCAATTCCTCCTTCTCTAGCTAGGGATCCCAACTGCTTGGCCTCTCTGCCTTCTAATTCCAAACTATTGGCCCTGTGATCCCAGCATCGGAGCAACCAAGTGATAATGTGCTCACTTGGGTGGCGGGTGAAATCTTTTCGAACCTCACGCAGCTCACTCAGAGTCAGGGATCGGGTAACAACCTCTGGTTCTGCCTCATCCTGATATCCTCGAGATGGCCCCGGTTGATCATCATCATCCTCCGTCACTATGCGAACTGATTTCTTTGTGTATTTTCTCTTTTGTACAGGAGCAACAGACACTGGTGTGGGTTGGTTTTTCGGATCATTGGCAGTGTCTGCTGCAGAGATTACAGTAGCTGCAGTGTCAGTCACAGGGGTTGCAGTAGCTGCAGTGTCGGTCACAGGGGTTGCAGTAGCTGCAGTGTCAGCCCCAGTGGTTGCAGCAGCTATAGTATCTGCCAGTCTGTTTCCTTTCCCTTCTCCCTGACAGTGCTGACAGTGCTGCCTGCTATCAAGCAGTGTTTGGTAAATAGTGGCCAGAGCCCAGCACAGTGCAGTAAGGTGTCCATCTCTGGGAAACCTACAGCAATTTTTCTTTAGGTATGCAGTCACTTTATCAGGGTCTTGTAGCTGTTCAGGAGTGAAGTTCCAAACCATTGGGTGTGAGAAAGTGCCTAGGTACTTGCCCATACTTTGCCACATGCCCTGCCACTCGTGATTATTCTGCCTCGGAGAAAGCTCTTCAGTGGTATTCATAAACCTATGCTTGATATATAACAAAAACTGAACCATCTGCACCAAACCTACCAATAGCAAAATGCTAGTTTGAATATCCCAGAGATATTGAAGATTTTCAAAAACTGTTATAAGAGCTGTTGTATTTAGCTGTTGTATTTAGCTTCAGCTGCAAGTGATGAATAGGGCTTCCAGGAATGCTAAAAACGTGAAGCTTCCTTGCCTCTCTTTGGTCTGTTTTGCCTCCTTTTTTTTCTTTTTTTTTCTTTTTTTTTTTTTTTTTAAGGCAAACAAGTCCAGAAAAATAGGTGAAAACAAATATATAAGAGTAGTTAAGGATATATAAAAAGACAGTGCTACTTACATCTTTAAGGATGAGGTTCCTATGGTGTGTAATTACTTAACACAGAGAAAGTAATAGTTGGTGTATATAGGAACGTGATTAGAGTACATCCCTCACTTCTGAATTACAATATCTGGAAATAGTGACAAAGACGCAACACATTAACGTTCAAGGTTGGTTTCTTTTTTTTTTAATCCTTGGTATGGATCAAAATAAGAGAGCAGGGAAAAAAATGACAATGCTTAACAGCCATCATTGGTTTTGACACATAAACCAAAATTAGAGCTACAGTAAAAAATTTAGGATATGAACAAATAGAGACTGTTTCAGATACTAAAAAAAATGGTGTTTCAGGAGAAAAAGTTTGAAATACATTTACTTGCTATTCCTGTGTATATGCTAATTATAATGTCATTAACACAATATTACAGACTAAAAATAAAGTTTGGTTTGTAACAGATAGGAATTGTAATTGCCAAATGCTGTAAATTTTGACAAAGTAACTTCATTCGAAATGTATTAGCTAAGTCTGAAGTGTGGCAGTAATAATATCACCTTATATAGTGTTCTGAAGTTATTTTGCTGCTCCAAGAGAACAAAAACAGTTTATGTAAAAGTTTCTCTTCCATCTTTTTCCAAACTTCCTTCCCTCCCCTGCCATTTCAGGCCTCAGGAGAAAAACAATAATACAAAACTAATCCAAAAAGCAGCCGAAATAAATTTTACTATTTTCCCACTTTGACCCGTTTCTGCTGCCTTTTGCAATGTTGGACTCAGTGGGAAGAAAAGCCCTTGAAATCAGTGCAACTTCTTGTGTGGAGTAAGGTAGTCATCGAGACAATCAAGGGCTCAATTTTGGGAGCTGCAGTTCTGATTCAGTTCAAGTTATTGTAGCTAAATTAAAGGGCTTAATTGGGAGGCATGAAAGGAGTGAGTTTTGCTGCCTTATTTGCATTCAGGGAATGGCTGAGACTTTCATGTTAAACTGGATACTCATAAGGGCAGGCTTTGGCCCAAAAATGCATTTCAAAACAATCCAAGCAGATGGTAGCACTTAATATATCCACGAGAAGTGTTTCTCACTACCACGCAAGCGTTCTGAGCGCTCAGCTGGGCAGAACAGGGAAAACTCGCTTTCAAGTCATGTTTGTTTTATATATGAGCACATAAAGTTCTATAATGGGGAAAATTGGTGACGAGCTATCCAGTATCGGTCTGTAAGAGGTCAAACTGAAGAGAGGAAAAGAGTCCTTAAAGACCCTGAGTGCGTGTCCACGGTGCAGGACTTTCCTCAAAGGCTATTTTAACTGTGCAGGTCCTAAATTAAATCCCCATATTTTGCACTAGCTAGTTATTACACCATGAAAGAAATGCACTTTGTTTCGGGAATTTAATTCCTAATGATTAATATTAAATAGTTTTGTCGAGTGCCTCTTTTCTCAGATAGCAATTAGTTACTGAATGTGAAAATCCCTGCTTAGGTCTTATTCTCACTCAGGCTACATGTGTGATGAACTTCAAAGCAAGTATTGCTTTAATAAACAATTCTGTGGGATGGTTTTCAAAGGATTTATGTTTTTTTGTTTCAGGTCTCAGGAGAGCTGCCATCCTTAAAGCACAAAATTGTGCAGATTATGAGATTAACGGCAGTATTATTTCACTGCAAGCTAGTTTTTAACTCATATGGTTACGAAGAAAAATAGGAAAATAGGATCTAAAGGTAACACATGGAAACAGGAACTAGCAGTGTGATTCCTAGGGCCCAAGTCAAAAGACATGGCTATGTGGAATTTTTAGCTTTTAACCTATGAATTATACAAATAAGCCAATTTCTGGAATTTTGCTGAAGATTCCTTTTTTGTATTAAACACATTCTCGAGTCTAAAACTTCTTTCCCTAGGAAATGTTTCCCTCTGAAGCAAAACAGCTGAAGAGACAACTAAGAGACCCTTCAAAGCTTTGAGGAGATCCTTGCAGTTATAAACCAACCAAAATAAAGTTAAAAGCAAACCACAAGTTAACGCTTTCCTAAGTGGAACAAAGATTTCATGTGTGTGCAATTTGAAGAGGAAAGTGTGTTACTATACTTTGCAGTTGCTCTCTTTATGGGCGCTCTGCCTCCCTTTGTAGCACTAAAATCTCACAAGATGTTGTGCCTAATTTCAGAAGATGGGTGGCTCGTCATACTGCTGACTATTTTAGCTGGATAAATAAGAGAAAGGTCACCTCCTGCTGCCTGTCCCATTTTTCACAGATAAAGCTTCAAAAGTTATTTTAATTATTATCTATTTTAAACCAAAACACTGTTGCTCGGGATGAAAGCTCGACTCCCTGAAGTCAGTGTGTTTTCCCCCTGATTAAATAGGGGCAAGATTTTGCCAACTGCAACTCCTTTCCAGACAAGCAGAGAGACCCCATGCAAACAGAAATTGGTTAGAGTCTCCCCTTTGATTTTCACATCAGTGGCAGAAATAGAATTATCCAAATAAATGCAAAAGCTACTTGAATTTCTGTATTTATAAAATATACCAATTACATATAATCTTGATTGTGTATGTGTGTATATATATCCCTTTCAAGTTTTGTGTTCAACGCTGCCAAAAGAAGTCCTTCCTTTAAGTCACAGGGTTAAAAAGTACTTTTCTCTGAACCAAGATTACGAGTCTTTACTGTAAGAACAAGAAAAACAAAAAAGAAAGAGAAAGACAATCTTAAGAAGTCTCATGTGAAGTTAATCTCTTGTCCTTAAGACAGCTTCTTTCTGTCTTTTTAAAGGGGAGAGTGAAGTCCCAGTCCCTCTGGGATATAAGGATTACACACTGTTTTCTCACTGCCCGATGGGTTTTGGTCAGCTATTGTAACGTTTCCAGTCCTTCATCTACATATGCCGCTGGACCTAATGCCTCAAGCAGCCCGTGAACGTGGCCATTTGTTACATCCTGCTGGCATCAGCCACAAACTGTGCCAGCTCAAGTCTTAGTTTTTATTCAAGTGTAACTATTAGCTCTACTGCTAATAAAAAGTCTTCAAAGAACCTCATCCTTTACTTGTATTCACTGTTGAATTGAACACCAACAGCGACGTGCACCCAAGAGCGCACCCAACCTCACACCTGGTAGAGACAGTGAACAAACCCAAGTGTTGTGACATTTCTGTTTAAGAGTTTGAACCATTTTTCCACATTTTCCTGTTGCAGAGAAAATTTGGTATAGAAAACAAACAAACAAAATAAGCAGCTAAACTCACCTGCCCAGATTATGTGGAGTTCATTAACTTCCCATTCCCTAAATCAGATTTTGTATCAGATCACAACCCAATTTGAAAAGAGCACTTAGATCCTATGGCCAAGGTTTAATCAGTTGTTTCCTATCGTCTACTTACGTGCTCCACGTAGGAGATTAAAATGTCCATTCAACTAATTGCAGGCCTGAGAAAAATGAAATTGCTATTTCCACCTGTCCCCCTAGCACCTCCTTCTGGTTTATTTGAGGTTTTGGATCTGCTTCAGTGTCCAGGGGGCCATGAATTATCAGATTATTTGGCTGATCATGAGAGGCTGGATCCTTCTCCCCAGTAAAACCACAGCATCGTGCCCAGGGCTCCAGGCAGAGACCTGCACACAGACAGATTTTTCTACACACAGAGTTAATGCAACCATGTCATCTCATAACCACTCAAGTGGTTATTTACCCCTTCAACTGTTTCTCGCTCAGCTGCGAAGAATGAGTTCAAAAGGAAGAAGTCTAAACTGAATATGAAGATTTTACTTACCTATTTTGGGGCATAAACTAAAGCACGTTGATCTCATGGAAAGGCTCCAGCTGGCTTTGAATCAAATGCAGTACAGAGGTCCTTATGTGTTACTGAGGTTTTGTACCACTAACTGTAGAACAATGATTACAATATTCATATTGGTTCCTCAAAATATGAGAGGGCCTTTTGTGTTATTTCTGTCTCATGCTAGGGGTTGGTACAGTTTACTGCAGCAAGGATATTAGCCCGTGATTATAATCTTCACCATTTGTGATAATGCTTAGTGTTTCTTTATTCAATATGATGAATAAATAAAAACATAGAAGAGAAAAATGACAGAGTTCCCCTCCTTGCCCAAATATGTAAGAGGCCAAATGAGCTCTCTCCACTGCCAAAACATACGTGGGAGTAATAGCAAATTGTGTGTGTTGAGGGTAGTTATCATGCATGTATTTTGGACAAGCTGCATTTGTTTCTTGAGTGCTATGTCAGACAACAGAGGCAATCAATGCCAACATTGCAAAAACACACACAAAAGCCTGGGGAAAGCCAGCCCCACTGTACACTTCTGGTGCTAAATCAGGGATAAAATGTTGGAAACAAGCCCTAACATAGCAAAAAAAAACCAAACTATCCAACAATGGAGGAATTGCAAACAGCTTGGTTCAGAGATGGGGTCTCAACAGCTTCCCAGTTCAGGCCCCACAGTTCCTCCCAATAAATAATTCTGGAAATTCTGAAAACATGGGAAAGCAAGGGCATGAAAAGAGATTAATTTCCCTTTTCTAAGAGAGAAATTCCTCTTCAAGAACTTAGTAAAAAATATAAACACCTTCTCTAATGATTTGCTTATCAGCACTAAACATTGTTTTTTCTAAACATGGAATTAATTAGCCCATAGACAGTACTACTCTCTCTCTACATATATATATATATATATCTCCCATATATATATATGAAGCCAGTGAGCATAAATCCTTTACTATGGAATAATGACAAACATACCAAGTCATGGAGAGAGAAATGTGCTGCAATCCACAAGCTCTTTTTCTTGCCAGCTGACACCTCTCTGAAGTAGGAGGAAAAGACAATGAAAAGGGAAAGCATCAATAGTATTGAATTGTAAGCCAAAAAAAAAAAGTTTATAGTGTTACATTCAGAAACGTATGTAAACAGAGACATACCATTACACAAATGCAGAAGAAACTCATTATTCTAAGGAAAACGCTTGGGGAAAAAACCCCAACCTGACATACATATACATTTTCAATATAGTGCAATTAATAGAGAACAACATGAGGATCGATGTGCCTTTGGCACATGGTACACAGGAACTGTAATCACAGAATGCTGCAAGTTTGGGAATATAACAAATTAATTTGGAATACCTACCAGCTACAGCAAGTGCTGTGAAGGACTGAACAGCAGCAGCAACGCTCTTTGTTTTAAAACTGCTCTGAAAATAAATTCATTGCTCAAAATCAAAATATTTTGTAC
Organism: Porphyrio hochstetteri; assembly: GCA_020800305.1. Taxonomy (NCBI): domain Eukaryota; kingdom Metazoa; phylum Chordata; class Aves; order Gruiformes; family Rallidae; genus Porphyrio; species Porphyrio hochstetteri. Next base: position 46,086,789 of record CM036907.1, read on the forward strand.
CATTTCTTTATTTTTCTTCCCAAACATCCACTTCTGTTGTGTTGTTGAAAGTTTCCATGGTGTTATAGGCTCCTTATTTCTTTATCCAGACCCTCAAAGCCTTCATCATTAAGAAGGACAAGTTAAAAGTCTGCTACTACCATCCTCTAAAGTGAATAGTTGTGTCTTTCCCTCCTTAAATTTGTACATCAGGGTTCCTCATCACACTTATCCCAGGTGAATTCCTCTTCTGCATAGCTGGATACAAATGCTCTCAGGATTAGAGAGCATTTTGATTTGGAAAATGGACATGGAACTACTTTAGTGTATCCTATATATTAATTTTGTAATTCTATCCAAAATACTACAGATACAACTAAATAATAGATGAGAGCAGCAGGATAGTAACAATAAGAGCTGCAGGGACAGAAGAAAATGAGATTTGTTTTCAAATGAGATTTCTGTTAGGAAAGGGAGAGAAGGACAGAGAAAAATACCTGAAAACTGGTGTGAGGAGATAAAGGCCAATATTGGAAATAAGGGAGAATCTTATCCTCATTGCTGGGGTATAAATCTGCAGTAAATTAATCCAAATTTGAGTTTAGATGAGAACACAGCCTGGTATATTTAAGATTGCAAGCAATTTCTTCCATAAAGGAAATTTTCAGCCACAATAGGACATTGCTGGCTAAAACTTGGTGTCCCACTCGAAAAGAAAATATTCGCATCCCCAGGTAAGTAGCTGAACATGTAGCCACACAGGGCAAATATGTTACAGTCCCTGTAATTTCATCTGATACAAAGCAGAAGGACTGAAAATGAGAAGTGCACAGAGATAAAAATCCCAGGCATGTAAATCTTGTCTCTTCAAAACAAAACGACTCCAGCTTTTTTTCTATCCTGTTGAGTCAGAGACAAATGGCAGGAAAACAAATATCCAAATGCCTTGGTCCTTACAGGCTGCCAAAGATGCAGGTAAGTAGGAAAGTTTGCTGAAATATCCAAGCAAGGAAATCAGGCTATAGCCCTAGCCAGAAGGATACACATACAGAGAGCTCCGTATAGAGCCCAGATGCCCACACTCCTTCTCCCTTCCTCTTTCCCACCCTCCTCAGGCCGTCACCGGTACATGTGGGCAAATATTACACCACTGACATGCTAACCTTGGCAGCCATGAAACCTACAAAAATGAAGCGTTACACCTTCATTTTAACGAGGAGGGAAAAGACCAAGGGAGGAGAAGATAAACACACACAGTGTCCCCAACCAGCTTGAAATGTCTGATTAGCCCAGAGTAGAAGGATGGTGATGGAGAGAGATCTGTTGTCCCAAAATAGAAACCTTTGTTACTGCTGCAGAATCAGACTGAATCTGCCTATCTAAACTTTACTGAGCATAAAACTTGGCATATATACTCTTGTATTTGTTTTGATCTTATCTGATCCATTTCCAACGAACCAAAAATTCCAGTTATAGATCACATGGCTTTTTCCTCCCTTACATTAAAATTCAGCTTAGGTTGATTGACAATTTTATGCAAATCAATGCCCAAAACAACCTCTGTCAGCTTTGGAATGAAACGCTTTCACTACTCCTTCACACACCAAGGGACAGGCGAGCAACAGAGACAGACGCATACATCTCTGGCAGGAGGAAATGCTGGCCAGCTGCAGACACGTTCTTCTACACATTTGGTAAGTCCTGTGAATTCCTGGATCTCTCTCAAAGTCCATATCTGAACCACCACTTCATCTAACTCCAGAAAGACAGGATCACAGCCACATGTGGTGTCACCAGGTACAAATCACTTCAGCTACCAGCTTTGGTTGATTCTGGCTAAATGGTCTCAACTTCCACCTGAATTCCACTACAGAAAGCATTTGGAGTTAATTCAAACAACATTTGTTTGCTGCCCATTGCAGAGCACAGGAACCCAGTTGTCTTTCATACCTTAAACAACATGCCTCAAGGGTTTCTAGGAAAAAAACATTATTTCCTATTAAATCCCTTGTTGGAATGGCTACCTCATTTTGCCAAAGTTTTGAATCCACATCTGTCTGAAACAGATTGATCCCTATTAAATTCACTGGTGTTTTTGATAAAGGTCAGCAAACAATTTATGCCATCTAACCTGACCCTGCAAATATCTTCTAAATCCATTGTCTGGCTTCAAAAGGATTTCCTGGAGGACTTCAAACTCAAAATCTATAGGAACTTCCTAATCTTTGATGAAGATCAGTTGGGTTGATGAGAAAGGACTGAACTAGCACCTGCCTCGTAACAGAAAAGCAGGCTGCAAATGGTGCCTGGGGTCAATCAGCCACCCCACCAACAGCCATGCTTCCTTGCCAGTTTGCACGTACAGAGACAGACCTCACACCCAACAGCAATCAGAGGTGAAGATGCAGAGGCTGGTGTCATCGGAGCCTAACAGCATGAGAGGTGCAGACAAGTAGAAAATCCAGTTTCATTAGTTCTGCCACTCAGGGCACAAAGCACTCCCTTGAAGGCCAAACCCAAGTCCGGCAGGTAATCCAAACTAAAAACATCAAGACCAAACTCTGTGCTTGCTTTAGCAGAATTTACTATTGAATTAGATGAGAAGAGAGATGCAAATTCTACTCTCCAGATAGTGACTGTACACCTCCTTTAGCAACCGTGAGCTGGAGGAGCTGCTTCCCCTGCACTGGAGTTGAAAATCTTTGCTTTGTTTAAGGCAGGGACACCACTCCCGTTGATCTCAAATGGACCAGGAATTCACTCCAAAGCTTCAGAGCTATTCATCTGCAGCTGAATGTTTCCTCACAACTTGTGCTGCCAGTTCAGGAGAATTATAGCTCTACAATTCAGAATAAAAGGATGTTTGAAATGCCTTACCCTTCACTAAGAAATAACCAAGATCAGGTGGCCATGTGATTCCATTATTTATGTAATGCCTCAAAATGTCATTTGTCTTCTAATATGAGATGACAGGTTTCACATGTACAAGTTTTCTATAAGAGTAGTATGCTCGTCTTGATCCACTCAATACACACATTGCTAATTTGAGATAAAAGATTTATCAAGTAGATCCTCTAGTTAATTGGCAGCAGTAGCCCTTTTTTTTTTTACCATGTAGATTTATTTGGAATTCCTTTATAGATGTGCCAGTTTTTAAGACTGATATATTTGGACCACAGGTTTCTTTTGGGAAGGCTTTTATTTTCACTTTGTATATGCTCAGCACCTCACGTTATGTGCTCCTGGTACCTACTTGCGGCTCCCATGTGTTCCTGCATGCTCACACAAATGGAATAAAAGAGCCTTCAATACAAAATTATTGTTCTCTTTAAGGACCAATAAGAAAATTTGCCTTTTGGTTATGAAGCTATATGCACAAAACTTGTGTTTGTGACTTGAGTGAATTTAACTGATGTTTGAAAATAACAAAACAGTACGATCTTTTCCCTTGGTGAAGCTTCTCTTCTACCAACTCAAGGAAACAGTATCCATCATTATTTGTCATTAGTGTCCAAGTATTTGACAGCAGCACATAGCACACAAGAACTCTAACTGCAACTTAGAAGATGCCACAGAATCACAAAATGATTGAGGTTGGAAAGCATCTCTGGGTGCCCCTTCTTAAAGAAAGGCCAACTACAACAGGTTGCACAAGCCCAGCTGCACTCTGAACATTTCCAAGGACAGAGACTTCACAATCTCTCTGGGCAACCTGTTCCAGTGTTCAACCATCCCCACAGTTATTTATGAGAATCCATGGGACTATTTCATTATTCTGTAAGACATACCAATCAGCCTGGTCAAACAATTCACGTTTGCAGCCTGGCAGGAGTGCCTCATAGATAGCTCTGGGAACAGGAAAGAGACACTAATTTCTTGAGAATCCAAAGCACTATGAGATAAAGGCAACTGGTGGGGTCCGTTTTGGCTAAACTGGTATTAAAATCACAGCTGAATACCAAAGTGCCTGTTAAAAACTGCAAGATATATTTCCCCATTCCTGCTGCCTCCTCTCTTGAGAGCCAAATCCTTACTGAGCTTCACAGGAGGTTTGTTTCTCCTCTCTCCAGCACACATGTGCATTTGGAAGTCCTCTCCCTTTGACCTCCTTTAGGAAGCAGTGGTTTTTTAGTATGGCATATTTGTTTTCTGGTCATCATTTTTAAAATACCAGCTCCCTCCTCAGACAACAAAAATCTATTCTGTCTGCAAAGGTGTTAGGTAAAAGGTCAGGGATGCCATCTGAATGTAGTTTGTAAAAAGAGAAAGAGAAGAGAAAATTAAAAGTGCAACTCATGAAGTGTAAGACATACAGTAAACTTAAACTGTTACAGACCCTTTTATTAATTCCATCACCTCAGAAGTAAATAGAAATCAGGCACAGAGGTACCACATAACTGCAGTGCTGATCTGTTCGGGGTGTGTTAAAAGAAAAGTTGCTTAGGCAGAACTACAGAAATTCCAGCAACAGCCAGATTTTTGCTTAACTAAAATAAATGGTTGGACCAAGAGAACATGAAGAAGCATTTCAGGTCATTTCTGACTTTGCTTTATGAATTCATTGTTACCCTTTCAAAATATAGCACTTTCTTCTATATTTATGACATAATCTTGCACCTAGTTTGTGAAGACCTATGCTTAGTGGGACAATATTCCGACCTCAGTTACAGAATGGGTAAACCTCCTGTAGCTGTATGGAACAGAAGAAAAATCCAACGCTGACACAGAGGTGATCCTAGACAGCATCAATTTTCTAAGACCTGGCACAAGTTTTCAAAATTTGGCAACTAGAGGGAAGGTGGCCTTTCCCCAGGGAGACAGAGATGAGAAAGAAAATTGAGTCTTGGGAAAGACACAGGTTCCTAACATTATGATAAACAGAAGCTACCCTTCCTGGAAAAGAAATACTTAGGGGCCTGAGGTCAGAATTTGATCTGTGCTAAGAAACATTTGGATATTTTTATGAGCAGCAAGTTCATCAAGAATCTTGCTCAGAGGTTAAACCTCACGGAAAAGACAAAATAAGGTGACATATGAGCAAAGATGTACAGGAAGAGACCCATGCCAGTGTGTTGATCTTGCATTATGGAAATCAATTAAGCATTAATTATAAATGTTCCCAAAGGTTAAGTGAAGTGTGCCTTGCTACAGAGCCAGCAGCCTGACAGACACACAGGGCTATCTGATGCAAACAGCTCCTTGGGCAGACAAAAATGCTGAGCTCCACTGCTTCTCCGCAGCTGAGCACCCCAACCCACAGGCATGGCAGGGGGTGTACCATGTGCAGCTGAGGAACGACTCTCTGCGACCTACACCATGCATTACGGCAGCCCTGAACAGTGGGGAAACCAAGAGCAAACAACAGTTCTCTCAAGCATTGTTTGAATCCTTAATAGCCTTACTCCTGGTCTTACTAGGCTAAATTAGCAGGCCCCTCCACACTGTTCCCATCAGTGAGACTGCAGCCTTCACAAGACCAGAGTGGCGAGATCAAGCTTTGACACATTACCTCCCATGGCACTGTTCCCAGGAGGGAAGCTACAAGAAAAGGGCTCCAATTTAGCTTCTGTTTGCTGAGGATGTGGTACATATATTGTTGATCAAGCAGTTTGTTGATCAAGGAGTTTCTCTCCCTTTCCTGTCAGGCAGTTTCTGAAAAAAGGGCTTCTCCTACTCTGCTACATCTGTAGACTATGGTGATTTGTCTCCAGTACTCCGATTATGTACAGCTTAATTATCTACTGACTAATTGCACTTGCCTACTTGAACGTCTCCAGGTAACAGTAGTACTGCTTTCATTTTGCTCATTGGGCCGTGAAGGCAACCAGTTTGTCTCATCCTTTCTGATACTTCCAGACAAAAGGCCCTTCAAAAGCAAAAAATCCTGAACAGAAAATCTAATCCCTCTTTCCACGCCCCAAATAAAACAAATATATGTGTGTGCGTGTGTGTCCATCCTAGGGTCAGCTCTTAATGCAGCAATCTGAATGTACCACCCTGAGAGATTTACCTGTGCCCAGAGGGAGGAGCAGCCTGCCCACCACCACCTTTTAAGTGCTTTATGGAAAGGAATTTGCAGGAACACGAGGTTAATCCTGACAGCAATACCCAAAATAAGGGTGTTCTCACTCACCGCACGCAAGTCAGAGTTATTGCCTTTCACCCAGCATTGCAGGCTCTCACCTGAAGTAATCACTTGCCTATTCCCCATCACAAGCAGAGTATGACACTTAAACTAGGTATAGAAGTTTCTGCTGGAGCAACACAAGGAGCACACATCTCCAAGAAGGAGCAGTAATGCGGGATAGATCAGTAAGCAGCTCACCAGTGTGACCAACCCCTGTGCTAGGGTTGTTCCCTTTTCAACACTTAGCTAAAATCAGAACCAGACAAGAACCTGAGTGTTTCCAAGCAGAGGTGCCTGAGCCAACAGAAGTGCAGGCAATGCAATGCAGCAGCCTCAGCTACACATCTCGCTTTGGGAGCGCTTGGCATGCCGGTGCACTTGTAACTGCGCCTGGTCTCAGCAGACTCTGATACCTTCACAGATACACATCTTGAGTTGACCACAGCTGGGAAGAGCCACTGTACAACAACTGGCAGGAAAATACCTGCTCTGAGCATCCAGATTATGAAACCAACAGAGACCCAAATCTTGTCAAGAAAATTTCCTGTTGGGAAAAACAGGTCCTAGTGGAAGTGTTGGTAAGGGAACAAGTGGATGGGCACTCTGGCATATGTTCTGTCACAGATACTTATCAAAACTTGATGCACAGACTTCTACATTGTGTCTATCCAACAAGCAACACTCACAGGCCAAAACAACAGAAAAAGTTGAAGGGTCTGGTGGAGCATCTTCCCGTTCTCAGACTGCCAGCAGGTAACACCCGCCTGGGTCAGCTCAGACCCACGGGTTGAATGGCATGGCCAGGCCAGGCCAGGCCTGAAAACAAACTTCTGGCTAGCCAAGTGGGGCATCAAACATTTCTTCTTCCTCTTCCACATCTCTTGTAGCTAAACACAGAGTTTTAAAATAAATGTAAAAAGGCAGTGGGGTTTGTTCATGGATATGTAGGTGGCTTGGTCAGTGGATAAGAGGGGTAATAGAAAGTTTCTCTTCAACTGAAATGATCCCATAATGGTGTTCCTAAAAACAGAAAAATCTCCTCCAAACATAGGATATTCTCCAACTTTCCCTGAAAAGGCTTTGCTAAAAGCTCTTTGGAAAAACTGAATCTGGAAGACAAAAATTTGAGTAAATCTGCACTAAGATGTATCTGAGCATAGTCCAGATCTGGAGACCCAGGGATGATGATATGAGCTGGTTATTGACTAAAATGTCAACAGGGCTTCGGTTTTATGGTAGCTATCAGCCTGATGCTCCCTGGAAGTCAATATTTTCAATTTAAAATTTGTATTTTGTGGGTTGTCAGTTGAAGTTTAATGTCTCTCTCTCAGACTGGTTTTTGGGGGGATTTTTCCACCCAGTCTGCATGGTGACTGTACATACCCAGCATCAACACCTGCTTGCAGCTGAGCTGATGGAAGGCACCACATTCAAGAGCCCCCATCCAAGACAGCAATAAACCAGTATTTCCTTTTATTACACCAGTTCAGCACCACAGCAGGCATGAGATTTACCTTCTGGGTTTCAGGGGAGCAAATCCTATTCAGCACCCAGAGGAAAATAAACAGACCCAAGTGTGTGGGACAGCAATTAGAAAACAAGAAAGCAGAGTATCCCAGCCCTTCCCAGACGTTTTGAGGAAGTTACTCTGCTGCAGTATGGACATGTTTCCCATCTGCAAAATGCCAACAATAATATTTCGTGTTCTTACAGTGAGCTTTGGTGAGTTAATTCATTTAATCGCCTTGATTTTTCTCTCCTGACATTCTTCACTATCCTCCCTTGGCTACAAGTGAAACTCAGTGCATTACTAGTAAATGAAAGCCATGAAGTTCTCTTTCTTCCCTTTCATGATTGCATGCAAGCCTCCTTCAGACTTTGTTACCTTTCTCACCTCTCTTCCCTTCTTTTATGTGCTCTTTACTTCTGTTACTCTGGGGCAGGAAGCTCAATCCTGTTTAATAAAAGTGAAGCCTCCTCAGCAGAACATTGAAATGGGGCTTCTCCCTTTCATAAGGGAAGATTCAGCTCTACCACTCAAGAAGGGGACATTACTGCCTGTCTCTGGCTCTGTCTGAGACCAAAAAGCCCACAAATGAGTCTTGTGTGAGGTCCACACACAAACAAGCTGTGAACAACAGCTGGAGAAGGACCCTGTAAAATGCATAAGCAAGTCTATTCTGTCTCCTGCCGATGCTTATGGGGGAAGCAGGGAACAAGTTCCTTGAAGTGGGGCAGTTACAGGCACAAAGAGAAATAGATCTCCAGGTTTCTGGGGAACTCAAAGTCCAAACAAATATGGCTGAAGAGCACCCACATTAAAACAGTGGCTGAGCAGGGACTTAAGGGTCACCATTCTGCTGGGAAAAAAAAAAAAACAAACAACCCTCCAAACACCTTATGCTTTCAAGGACCTATGGAGTCCACCAACAAACTGGGGCACCAAACTCTTTTTTTGTAAAGAGTTCACCTGCAATCACAAACTCAGAGGAGGAAGGCTTATGATTAGACAGTATCTGCCAGGTAGTTTACTCCTGCAAGAGGCTAAAACTAAGCCATAGCATCCCTCTGAGATTTATACTGCCAAAATAAAAACCATCTAATTGAGCAACAAATGCCTTATTTGCTCTCATGCCTGAAGCTGACCAGAGATGCTCTCGTGAAGAGCGGCTGCTGCAGAAAATAGAAATTACTGCGGAAAAAATTACGACACACATGGGAAGACAATGCCAAGTAGCTAAGAGAAATGGGTAAAGTCAATTATCAAATGCAGTATGAAAAGACAAAAGCTTCCTTTTATAACTCTGCTTTTGCACCAGTCTTATCTAGACACTCCATACTCTGGCATCCAATGAAGTCAGATGACATGCTCAGCTGTTCTCAGCAATCGGGCACTGATATTTATTTCAGAAATAAAAGGCCTTGTAATTCATTTGTTAGGCTACACGTGGTTAATTCTTGGTGCCTTGTAAATGCTAATTATGAAAGAAGATGTTAAAGGGTTCCTTAGGAAATCAATACTTTATTATACAATAATTGCATCTCCAAGTTTAATGTTCTTCATACGACTTCAAAAGAATGGAAGAGGTTGCGAGGTCAGATGATGCAAATGGTGGCTGCGCGACCTGGAGTGTTGACAAGAATCTGAGGCCCAGTAAAATGCCCAGATGTCATTACAATATTTTCACAAATCCAACACTTATTATGGAAAGCAAACGGGTAGTACATCTGTCTAGATGACACCTTGGCCCAATATAAGCCTAGGCACACTTATAATTGAAATCACTGCTCTGTTATTCATCCAAGAGCTTTGACTACCTCTTCGCCTGAATAATTCCTTTCTCTTAGGAGCAGCAGTTCAGTTCTGTCCCCCTCATCTTACTCCCCAGTTGTTCCAGCTTCCAACATAGGAGTCTGTGAGGAGCTACCGTTAGGGTTATAAGCCCTGGAGACAGGATCTAGCTGAAAAATCATTCTTCCAAGAATTTCTGGGTCACTGTCTAATTGATACTAGCATTAGCATGCTTCATATTCATGTTCCAACTCCACAGGCAGTACTTACCCTGCATCCAGCCATGTGGGACTGCTCCAGGCAGTGAGTGGGAACCCAAAACAACACTACTGTATCAGCCTAAGAACGCACCAGCCTCAAGAGTTTTTACAATAGCAAAACAGAGAAAAAAGAGTCTGCCTTCCACTGCGGTCTTCAGTGCAGCAGTACATTCCTCTGTTTTTTATTATACACTTTTAAAAGAAATATTCCATGTTACTTGCAGCTTATTAATTTGCAAAGAAACCACAAGTTATTTCCTTACATCATGATGGTTTTTTAAACTTTTTTTTTTAATTCTTACAGGCTATAAAAATCCAGGGACTTCAAAGGAAATGAGTTTAAGACACAGTATGTTATAAACGGAGTCCAGACCACGTTCACAAATAAGATATCTTTTGCTAACAGCAAAGTATTTCACAGGTTGTACTGTAGCTTATACTTTGTGGAGAAAACGAATGAGAAGTGAGTAGCAATTCCTAAAACAATCTGTACATTTAACACATGATAAAATAAGATAGCAGCGCACAGCTTTCTTGGAGAGCCAAAAGGCGGTGCCTTGTGATCAGTAAGCTAGTCAAATAAAAACACAGTAGGAGGGGGTGTAATGCTGAATTGCTGCAACCACTCCTAATGATTCATCTCTTCTCCAGCAACTCACCCAGTCAGCATGTCCAAAAATGCAAGATGAAAATGTAAAGCACGCCCCCTCAAAAAAGGCCAGTGTGTGCATACATGTGTGCTGTGCCTGCAGGACTTCTACGGGAAAAGATGTTCGCTTCTGTGCTGCTCTAAGAATTTCTGTTTGGCTGCCTACAGTCAGGTCAGAGGGAATCTGCCTCAGTACATCAGCCATATGCTGATGGAGGTAGTTGCAGGAATTTCATTTTTCAGGAGAAAGCTTGGTCTTTGCTGAATACAGCAAAACTTCCCAAGAAATCCCCAAAAGCAGGGATCCTGGCACACCGATATATCCTCTCTTCCTCTTGTGCCCAAAAATACATTTTTCTGGCACTTGCCCATAACCAGCAAGATATAATATACATTCATTTATAAAGGCGTGACATAACACCACTCGACAACCATAAGCAAAACACACAAACGAAGTGACCTCATGCAAACCGGAGAGCTAGCAACACCAAAAAGGATTTTTTTTCCCCCTGGTAAGTAGCCTGAGTTTCAAACATGACCTCACTCAAAACCATCAAGGGTGAAGAGCTCTACCAATGTACTCCACAACCCCTCCCCTCTGCTGCACAGCCTGCCTCTATAGAAGATGCTCCACTCAATACATTGCAACCTGCGGCTGTAATCAACACAGGGAGCAGCAGTGAACCCTTCAACTCTATTCCCAAACTTTCCTGAGGGTATTATTGATACCTGGGATACACTTTTTAAAGACTGTTCAGTACCCTTCTAGGTACCAAACTAAGTCTTAAAAAACGCCACTAAACTACCGAACTCCCCCCACCACCACCACAAAAACTCCACCAAAAACCCACTGTCAAAACTTGGATTGGAATAGAGGTGCTTAACCCCAGGTTTTCCTTTCTTCAGGGACAGCATCCACCAGTCTTAACCAGCATTTTCACAGCTGCCTGGAAGCCTGAGGACACAACCCAGGACACCAAAAGCCTGTCAGCCAAGACAGCTCAAAACTTATGACTGACAACGTGTCCTGACAATGAACATCTGTATTTCAGTCAAACACTGAACACTATGCATGTACTTACTAAAAAGCATGAGAACCCTACCATTCAGTCAGTTATCGAGTAGCCCCAGCTTATCTTTGAGCTAGTCCATAACATGTAACCAGCACTGCTGCCTGAAGAAAGGAAACAGCAAGGTAAACACCTGAATGTTTTTCCTATTCTTCTGCACGCTAAAGTACACAAGGGGATCTTATCATGCAGATGAGGTGTGGAAGGAAATGAGATTAGCTTTATAAATACAGTGTCCACCAGGAATAGCTAATTTGGCATATTACTTCCTGCTTAGCCAAAACAGTCGGCCAATTTCAGAGTGTGGAACAGTCAGGAACATTTCAAGGATGTAGGCAAAATAGATCTGGTACTTTGGTGTTTCACCTTAGCAGCAAGACTGGTTTGGGAAGGGGATGGTGAGAATTGCTGCTGGAAGAGCTGCCCAAGCCCTACCAAAAATGACCATGTCATCACAGCTTACCTATTGAATGATGGGAGCTCTACAGATGCAGCTTAAGAAATGCAACTCAACAAACCCAGCAACCTTCGTACAGATGAATTCTCACCACGGTGTTGCTTCCCAGCTGGTCTCAGACATTTCAGGATGTGGTCTCTATAAGTATTTCTCAGGTACACACACTTTTGCTTTCTCACACACTGAAGAAGTTTCTCCAGTCCCTCCCAGGCAGATGATGAAACATCACTAGCTACAGGCATAATCTCAGGTATGCACTGGTCCTGCCCAAGCTCCAATGAGGACATCTCATTTAACTGCATTTATTTTACTGGACACAACAGTTTGCCATAAGGGGATGCTAGAACCAACAGGACAAAGGAGCTGAAGGGGAACTGGCCCCTAAACCATTCTGACAGTATGTAGGAGCTTGTCCTGACATCCCCAGGCAGGGCATCACATATCACCTCCCTAAGATAAGACAGTAAGAGCCCCCTCAGCAGAGAACTACACTGTTCCTCCAGCTCTTACCAGGAGTATTGTCTGAGAGAATAAGCTCAACAGTGTTGTCTTCAGGGAAGCTGGAGACTATCTACTGCTGGCTAGCCAAAACATGCTTAAAGAAGTCTAAGTATTTGGAGGAAAATTTCAATGGGGTTTCTATGATTTCTCTCACAACACCTGGTATTGTCACATTAGGATGATCTTCCAGGAACTGACTGTGCCACCTCAAGGGTTACTTTGGAGAGGGAAAGGAGCACAAGAGCAGCTCTCACTAGTGACAGTTACTAGTCAGCACTCATATAAATGAGTTACAATTTGCCCAGAAGAAACAGATGCTCCACATGAGTCCTAATTGCAATGGAAATTAGAAAAGAGGGCTTTCTACACTGGGAATGACCATTCCTGCTACTGACATGTGGAGACATATGCCTCGGTGAGAAAATACATACCTATCACATCCTTAGCAGGGTAGGATGACTTTAACCCAAACACGGGAGAAAGTTAAAAGGGAAGTGAATAAACAACTGCTTTTCAATGAGATGACACGTACATGCAAGCAGATTCCCAGGCTTTGCTGAGTGTTAAAAATAATCCTTTGGATTCCTTAAAAGTTCAAAAAGTACCTTACTAAACACATCATTTAAATGAGTACTGAAGCAATGCTTTTTTACCCACTTTCTTATGGGGTTGAGTCTTTGGGGTTCATACTTCCAAGTTCTTCCCAAAGCCTTGGGATGTCATGATTTAGCAAAAGATAAGCTTGGCAAGTAACATCTTGGCTTCAGAAGCTTGAGTTTTAACAAAACACAAGGATCGCCAGGCTAATGACAGGATTGTAATAGTTGGCCCCTCTCAGCCACCACCTGTTGAGTGATTAGCAGATGCCTCAGACATCAATTTGGGCAAAATTCCTTTGCTATGAGGCCTCTTCCACACCACTTTGAACAAGAAGAGACCATCAACTTCAACTTCTGATCGTCTGGTTTCTATCATTCTTTTGTCGCAACTTTACCACCAGCGCTGTCATCTCAAATTTGGCTGAAATCATAGGTTTTTGTCAAGTAAGCTTTCCCAGCATGTTAGAAGAGCCAATGCATTCTTTTTACTTTAAAGCAAAAATTCCAGAAGAAACAGTTGTTTTGGAACAAATAGAAACCTCTTCAGCTGAAGCACTGGAGAATTTGGAGGTTGAACTGATTATAGACAAAAGCAAAACCCACTTCAACACCATGTTGAAAAGTAAACACCGGGGGGTGGCGGGGGAAGAAAAGAGCAAAAGAAAAAGTTAACAGCATTCTAATTTTTCCCTGTTGTCTCAATTTAAAGACTTTTATAAATAACACATTTTTAAAGATTCACTTTTCTCCACCGACTTTTGAGTTAAGTCTCCAGAAAGTTGTCTGCCATACTACAGACTTGCTCTTTGTGCTAAGTAGTAGTTCAACAATATCTAGCCATGATGTAATTTTTTTTAAGTAGACTTAAAAGTATCATTATCCTCATTCCATAGGCGAGGAAATAGCTTATGTAAATTGCTGAAGGTCACCAACCAGTCAACAGTGCAAGCTCAAGGCACTCTCTCCCCTCCACCACACTTTACGGGAACAGGAATTAAAGAAAATTTCCAAATAAAAAATGCTATTTTTCCTTTTAAGTCCTGTCCTTAGTACCTGACCCAGAGCCCATCAATTCTGTGCTCTGAAATATCCAAGAAAGGGGAGAGATATCTAAATTGAAATAGCTAGCAGGAGCTCATATCAGTAAATGAGTGAAAGAACCCATTACAAACATACTCTCCTTGTGGAAGTACGGGTGCTGAGGCTCTCCTAGACATATTTTCTTTTTGCTTGCTGTAGTTGAGTATGTGTCAATCCATAAATATCCAGGCAGCCCATCTTTGCTGAGAAGAAATTTCCTGTCACCAACTTTCCTCTAACCCTATGTTTTTAGCAGGGCTGCCAAAAAAATGAGAGAGGGAATACTCTGCTCCCTGCCTTGACCAGACTTAAAAGGGATCTCACAGCCAGGGGATTCTCCTGCTGCAATGTGCCTATTTATCTTCAGGATTAACATAACAGGCAACATTAAATTTATGGAGATTTGACGCCACATGTACTTTGCAGACTCTTCGTTCTCCACTCCTATCAGTTTCCAGCTCAAACAATGAAAGACAGGAGTGAGAGGTAATAAGATGTTTACTGCTGCCAATGATGCTACCTGCCCCCACGTGAACATTGTGTTCTCTCAACATCTTAGGCTTCCTTGCCAATTAGTCATCCTACGTTCTTCAATGTTAGTATACTTTTGCTCTTCTCTCTCTAGCCTTTTGAACTAGAATGCTTCTCCACCCTTCCTAACAGCATTTGGAGGAGCTCACAGGATTTACCCAGCAAAGCTGACTGGAATGAGGAGGCTGCACTGGTTTATACATCTACCTAGCGTATCACACCCTCCACACAAAACAATATATGGAAACTCAAACAGGATCAACTGGCTCTAAAAGGCAGCAAAAAGTCTGCTTTTCACTTAAACATGAAACGTTTTAACCTTCCAGCCAGGTCCTGTGCAGAATCTTTGCAAATACTGTTTTATGTGCCATCAGGTGTTGACTGCTCGTCAGAATAAATTTTTTTAAAAAAATTTTTAAAAAATCACAGTTAGCAAAAGTCATCTTAGCATTCACAGAATGCCACGCTGGTGGCCCTACCATCACAAAACCTTACACACTAAAGACATCCCAAAGCAGAATGCTGGAAACTCACACCAGCAAATTTCACAAACACGAGACTGACTCAATTTGGCAAAATACCTACAGCTTTTTCTAGGCAAAACCTATTGCCTTCAGCAGGATATAGGGATGCTCAGAGTTGTAAAATGACTCTTGAGATGTCACACTTTTTATCTCAAGTTGGATGCCCCCAAAATTTTCCAGTCTTACTCTCTCAGCACAGGTCAGTGCTGAATTAGAGTCTATCCATGCTTCAATATAGCAGAGTTTAAGTCAGCAAGCTTCTTCCACTTTCATTGCACTCCGCCTAGGGTTTTCATATCTAACATCTTGGGGTTACACCCAAAAAGATCACTCAGTCTGCAAGCAACATTGCTGCACAGGGAGAAAGGGACACTCCCGTGCTTCATTGTGTCTGGAGTCCAAGTGAATGCATCAGTGTTGGCCCCCTCTTCACTGGGAACGCTCTCAAGAAACACATGGCACCTTGCTTGGGAAAGAGGGGGCTCCTGGTTCACGCCAAGATGTGTTTTGTATTTTATATACGCTGACTTAGACATTTCAGCAAATGGATTTAGGTTCTCCAGTACAAGAAAGACATGGACATACTGGAGGGAGTCCAGTGAAGGACCACTACAGTGATTAAGGGATTGGAGTGCTTGTCATATGGGAAGAGGCTGAAATAGCTTGAGTTGATCAGCCTGGAGAAGACTCAGAGGGATCTTACCCACCTATGTAAACATCTGATGGAGACTGTAGGGAGAGTAAAGAAGACAGAGCCAGGCTCTTCTCAGAGGTGCCCAATGAGAGGACAAGGGGCAATGGGCAAAATTTTAAATAGAGAAAACTCCATTTAAACACAGGAAAAACAGTATTACTGTGGTAGTGGAACAGGTGAAACAGGTTCCCTAGAAATTGGTGCCATCTCCATCCTTGGACATATTAAAAAAAACCCACTGTACGCAGTCCTGAGCAACTTGCTCCAGCTGACCTTGCTGTGAAGGAGGGTCGGTTGGACTAGACAGTCTCCAGGGACTTCTTCCTACCTCAAGCATTCTGCAACTCTGACCTTTTTAAGTTTTAAAATTGAAATTGGTTGGTTTACTTAGATTGAGAAACTTGTTTCAGTAAGAAACTCCTTTCAGCCCATTTGCTAAAACCCCTCAGCTGACCTATGAAGATCTGCCCCCCACCAGCAAACAGAGTTGGAGATTTACCTTAGCCTCTCTTGCCTTACATGTCCTACCTAGGACCAAAGCAAGCTGTCTCCTTCCATAGGAAAGCCATAACTTACAGCCCCCAACATCAGAGCACAGATGTGGGAACTGTGACTCTAGTACAGGGCAGGAAAGAAGGACAAGGAAGGACCTCAAGACCTGAGTAACAGGAAGGTTAAGACACAGTGGTCTGAAATTCAATGACACTCTATGCTCTGGATGCCATCTAGCCCATCCAGAAGTTTGGACTACTCACATCTTCAATGCTTTAACACCACAGCAGCTAAATTAAACACAGCTCAAGAAAACCACTGAATTTTACTGTAGTATGGGAACACCTTGAGATGAAATTCCTTCTGCAACCTCTATTATTTTTTTTAAGATTACCATCCCCCCATTTGAGCCTAAAAAAGTCTCCAACTAAGAAGCTAAGCTGTCCTGTTTTCACTTCCCCCCCCCCCCCCCGACTGTATTTGAAGTGCTGGCAAAACCAGGTTACAGTACAAGTCAACAAAGCAAACAGGAATTTAAGGTGCACAAGCCCTTCCCTGATGAAGGTAATTAGGTCAACACAAGAAAAATTGATGAACCTAACGTAACACTCCCAAACAGATCAAGGTCTTCATATAAATTTTGGTCCTGGCTCCTATAACACCATTAGCATTCCCTAGCATTGTAATTTACAGCCTGATGATGCACTGAATCATATTTTAATTTATCTGGAAGATATAAACAAACATTCTTGGGTGGAAACTAATACCTGATCTTTGGCTACCTCTTGTGGTATAAAAATCCAAAAGAGAAGAATGACATTTAAATAAACCATAAAAGAAAATCATTGCCTGAATGACGAGCTTGTCAAATACTTCTAAGGAGAAAAACATTTTTTTGTATGTAAGAAGCCTAGAAGAACTTGCTGTGAAAACGCATGCTAGGGTACAAGCAGAGTGAATATTTCTGTAAGTATGTGCCATGGATGGCATCTGTTTTCAAGAATAGTTCAAAAGGAGTGCAAAGAAGTGGTGTACTTTTATGTCAGTAATCTCTTCTATCTGTGGACTGTTCTGAAAGAACATGACACAGTCACACCCCCTAGACTTTTACCAGTTTTGCATGGACCCCAAATGAGAATTTTGCTTATGTGACCGAAGAAAAACAATATATGATTTACATAAAAAGTGCTCCTTTCATTTTTAAAGACAACAGAGGGAAGCAAAAGATACAAAGCTAAAATGATTCAGGAGACTTTCTTGTCTTTCAGGACAGTTCAAAACAAACTAGTGTAAAGAAATAGCCTCCTTTCACACAGGAGAAAGTGGAGAGCAAATAAATAATTATAAATAAAAACCTCACCTCTTCCATTTTCCTACTGTCCATTATTCTGGAAAAAAAAATTAAAAATTCATGCTATGGCATGATTTTACGTTCAGAGAGAAATCTGTGAAGCATTGCTATTCGCATAACCTGAAGAGAAAAAAAACCCAGGGAGTTGACATGAGCCTCTGCTATGCAGCAAGAGCTCTCTCACATAAAAATCAGACTCGACAGCTACAAGTAACTTCAAGTATAGTAAAGGTACAAGATATACAGTTATAGAGAGGAGAATCATAAATGCAGCTGGCATGCTGAGAGAACATCTGTACACTTATTGTACCACAGTTCATCAACTGTTTATTTCAGCAAGTACCATACGCAAAGCAGGAATGGGAAGAGTGTGAACACGAAGCAGAATTTGCTCAGATATAAAGAATCAGGTGGTAGATACATGGTCCGAATAAAACAAGAAGAAGGAAAGAGATTCTCAAAGTGAGATAGAAGGTCTATCTAGCCAACCGGAGTAAATCAGTGTAGCCCCAACAAGGCTCATGGCTCTTGCTAGTTTTGGCCTACTTTACATAAATCCAAAGCTTTCCTCTGTGGTTACAGCAGTAATTAAAAAAGGATCCACACTCCCTATTTAAGGTAGGAACTCATCTGAAGAGAAACAGAATTAGTGAAACGTGAGTGTCTTCATGGATTTGTAAGAAGGCCTGTCAATTTGGGTTCTGGAGTAGGAGTTCAGGTCTTCCTCAAATAACCTTCTACTACCTCTCCATTAAACTGGAGAACCCGCAAGATCATCATGTCCCATTAACCAGATGTTAAAAATAAACTTCAGCTAAACAGTTTCTTTTCTGCACAACCAACTCAATACTACAAGAGACATATTTTTCCTAGGAATTTAGCATTATTTAGCATTCCCACAACTTGTAGGAACACCATCGTGTCAAAACAAGAGATAGCAGTAGAAGCCCAGTTTTGCCTGTTAGACTACACCTACATGAGATCAGTCAAAAATCTTCCCTTGCTGTAACCCTGAGCATCCCAGGCCTCTGAGCAGTGGAGGTTACCCCACAGTTAAGTACATGGGTGGAGATAATGTGCCATGTGAAAACCTATGGAGATATAAAGGAAATTAAGACAGGACACAGGAAACAAGTGAAAACAAGAGGAAATGTTCAGATTAAAACAGGAGCAAGAAAAGAGAGTGACATTTAGTAGCCCTGTGGCCAGTGCCAATTTTTTCTGTAGCCAACATCACAAGAGATATACTTTCACCCTGTGTCCCACACATTGTGCCATGGAAGCCAATTCAAACAGGTAAGTGTTTCTACTACACTCCTACATCATCCTGTGGGTGGTAGGAAACAAACTCTTCAGAAAAGACTGGGAAGTATCCAGTTGTGTACGAGCAGAAGGAAATGACAGCATTAACTGCACCACACCAGAGCCCCAGAGAAGCTATAGAAGTCACCAGCAGAACTACTGTGAAAGGAGAAGGTAACAGGAGATGGGTGATGCAGACACTGGAGCAAAGGAAATTGGGTACTCTGACAGACCATAAGGGACTGGAGGGAGATGACTCCTGGACAACCAGGAGCAGGCAGCAAAGTAGATCTCCACATGAGATTTCTCAAAACGTCAGGTGCAAAATAAGAGGTTCTTGAAGGAGAAATAGATCAGAAGAATGCAAAAACACAGCTATGACTATGACTAAGTTGTCCTTTTTTACACCAGCAACCTGCAGAAAAAGGGCATGGTCTCTCCTGCCACGCTAACCTCTTGATGGCCAGCACTCACATTCATACAGGTAATAAGATAGAGTAATAAGATTTCATCACCAGCTCAAAAAGCCATTATAAAATTTGCTGAGGAAATTGCAAACCCAAAATGGAAGCCAGCTGAGACCACAGCCGGCAGGGTCATGTATCATTAGCGCCAAGTGAACCAAGTCCAAATGTCCAGCTTACTGTTCAGGAGGAAACAAAAGCACTACTATATATGTGGGCAAAGTATCATCTTTTTCTAATCAAACCTGCCTTAGGCCTGGGTTCATCCAAGCATGTGCATAAGGTTCTCTCTTTTTTTTTTTTCTTCAGAAAACTGCTCAAAACACACGTTTACCTGTAAGCACTTGCTAATGGCTGTGAACAACAGTGAAAACCATAACTAAAATCTTCTGAGAAAAGGTGTTAAAAAAAAAGAAAAAAGAAAAGTGTGGTAAGATGTGATTATCCAGTGCATTGCCTTATCTCTCTGCTAAGAATACCAAGGGATAAACAATGGATAATACAAGACTGCTCCCAGCGTAAGGTGGTTGAAGACATAGGACGCAATATCCCAGTTGCCAAAAATATACAATCAGCACACCAGCACAATCTCAGGTTTATTTATGGTGTTGCCACAGACCCAGTAAAAAAAAAAAAAAAAGCTAATTACAGCACTTCCAGGTTTGAGCCCCTTCTCAGCCATACAACTTTCCAAAGGGATCTTTTGCAAGAG
Organism: Porphyrio hochstetteri; assembly: GCA_020800305.1. Lineage (NCBI taxonomy): Eukaryota > Metazoa > Chordata > Aves > Gruiformes > Rallidae > Porphyrio > Porphyrio hochstetteri. The sequence goes on from CM036907.1 coordinate 46,106,873, forward strand.
TCTGAAGTGAAAGTTATGACCCCATTTAGTGCCATTCACTAATGGCACTAAACATGACACGACTTTCACACCACAGCTCAGCCCTGATGCCTGCTTGCAGTACATTAATAATCCTGTCAAAGCTGTCAAGGGGACGCAACACTTGCTGTTCTGATGACGCTCTGTCCCTGTCTCCATGAGAATAATTTGTCTTTCATCACCAGCAGAATTGTTTTCCGGTATTTCTGTTTGACTCTGTGACTTCTGATCTCTGGCCTAATATTCCATTCATCCTTATCAAAAAAAACCACAAGCTAGAAAGTTGCTGGCTAACAAATCTAAAAGGCTGCAAAGGCAAACTGTTACTAATTTTATCATGTGATTAATACAAGCTGACTTACATCTTGAGGAGGCCTTGTTACCTCCCTTCTGCACCAGTTATTCTTAGGTGTTATTTCTGATTAATTATGCTCTCGCTCCATTAGAAAACTGATGGCCAACTTTGCATCTGTCTCTTTGCTTTGTATCTCACAAAGACAGTGGCTATAAAAAATTCATAGGGAATGAATGAATTGATGGTCACTATGTCCGAGCTGGTGCAGCAGCTCAGGTTTGCTATCTGGGGAGTATGTGCTCTGTATAAAAATGAAGGTCACAGAGGCATCAATTGATATAGCACCTAATCTTCCCAGGTAGAGGTGCAGTTTCTCACCCACAAAACTGCATCTACAGTTTAACGCAACAGAATTATTAACAATTCTGTGGGAAAAAAAAGGAATGCATCCTCAGTTTTGTGAATGCAAATAGCCCTATTGGAGCCATGGGGAATCCACACACGTGTTTAAGTTAGATACATGCATAAGCAAAGACAGGATCAGAGCCCCAGCTATAAATATTTATGTCTGTGGTACAACACGGCCTCAAAAAATGCATTCACAAAACAGACTATAATGCAAGATCCTCACAATATAGGTTACTCCATAGAATTTCAATGGGAGGCTCTCCTTTCTTGGCTCCCTTTGAAAACCTCAGCCTCTATTATTTCAGTAAAGCCACCACTGTAATTTCAGCAACTTTGACCAACAGCATACAAAAGAAACAAAAAGAGAGGAAAATACAGTAAGGAAAAAAAATTGTTATCGTTAATGTAAAAATCTTTTCAAATTATGTTTTAGCTTATTTATTCATTATTAAAAAGGATACCAAAAGGATGTGACTTTAGAGCCCTAACATACATCTTCAACCAAGATGAGCACAAATTGGGCAAACTCCCACCTCTCTGAGAGTTTTAAAATTAGATTTGGGTGACTAATGCAGATAAAAATATTCATTTGCTTCAGCCATACAATCTGGTTTCCTGGCATAAACATTTACAGAAAACAAATGTCAAAGTAAATGCTGTAATTTACTCTGGAAGAACATTTCTACACACCCAATCAGAGAATAGCAACACCAGCAGGTGACTTATGCGACCAGTCAGATGTAGTATCGTTCAGATTTGAAACAGTCAATACACAGAGGAAGAACATTTGGGAGAAATTTTATCAGATCCATTTGAACTTGGAATATATAAAAAAGAAACCAGGAAAGTACTGAAGGAGAAGAAAAGATGGAGATAGTCAAAACAAATATCTCACTCTGAACCCAAGCCAACAGAAGGCTTTTTCCCTTCAGTTCAAAGGACTTTGGATCAGGTGCCTCCAAGCTCAGTCCAGTTTTAAAGGCTCATGAGAACTTGGGGACATCATCCTGCAAGCAAATCCCAGGCATTTTGACTGCTATAGCATTGCGGGATCAAGTCCTGTAGAGCATCAAACACAAGTTGTAATTAAAATAATTTACATGCTGCTAGCAAGTCAGCTAAAGCAAGCACATCAGGTTCCCAGCATGGATTTCAATTTGCTTCAAATTTACTCAAGGATAGGAGCTCATAATTTTCCACATCATCCTAGTTAGCCTAGGAAAAATGCAAGACCCAACTGACAGCTATTTGATTGGAAGAAGGTGGGGGTGACTATTACTTGGTAGGTATTTATCTTTACTCACTGCCTGTATTCATCACGAAAGCAAACATCCATGCTGTGCATACACTACCACCAAATGCATCATCAGCTGCAAAAGAAACAGGCCGGGTTGCCTTTCCCATACAGATGTTCCACATGCAGAGCACCTTGGTAATTCATAACAAAATCTGACCTAATGGGAGATAATCCTGACATATGGATCCTGTTCTCACCACACCATGCACTCCTCCTCCAGCAACCCAATCCTCGATGGAGCTGTGCTCCACTGGCTTCTCTACTCACCTTGATGCTGTTTCTTCACAAGCTGCCATTACTTAGCCAGCCTTAAATTCCAGTTAGTTGTCCACTGCAGAACAAGCCACCTAAGTGGGTCTCTCACCTGAACAGAAATACTGAGATTAACCCCAGTGAATCCTGGAGCAAGCACCTACTCCTCTACAGGACTACCTTTGTGCCCTCAGGTGACAGTAGAGATGGAGGAAGTTGTGACCCAGCAAGTCACAAATTCCAGTTTTCCCTATATGGGAAAAACACCTCAGAGAAAATTCCCTGACAATGAAAAAGAAACCACCAATGCGACTTTACATATTACCCCCAAAATTAAAATGCTTCTTATTAGCATATCTGGTTCAAGCATTTAAATATCACATTCAACCACCTCCACCAATCATGAATTTTTATTTTAAGGAGAGATGGAGACAATTTGGTTAGGGTTTTTCTTTGTTGGTTGGTTGGTTTTGTTAGTTTTGGTGTTTTTTTCCTTGGGAGCTGGGCAGTTCCTGAAATATCTACATGATTTTTTAAGGTTTTTTTCCATTGTGGAAATTGATATTTTAAGGCCATAAACAATTCCACTCCAAAACTCATCCTTGCTTACACTACAGCAGGAGGTGGGTGAATGTTCAGGGCAACCCCTATCCGCACAAACCTTCAAAGTTCCCAAAGGATCAGAGGTGACATGTATAACTGCAAACACTGAAGGGGTTACTCTATCCAGGAGCCCAGCCACCAGAGGTAACTGTGCTACTGCAGAGTCAACAGACGGGAGCATCTCTGCTGGTCCACCACAAAACCCAGAGTCTCTTACAAGGACAGTTCGGTTTTAGCACTGAAACCCAACACTGACTGGCAGAGACCAAAATTCTAACTTCCTACATGTTTTTCTGGAGCCTCTGCCCTTGGACAAACAGGTCTTGATGGACCAGACAAGTCTTGATGGATCTCAGAGCTCAACCACTGTGACAATTCCTTCATTTCTCACATCGGTAACACAAAAGTTTGTATTTAAAAATTTGCAGCAGAGTGGTTGGCATATTGAATTTCATTTGTGCTGTTTTACTTACCTAGCTGACAGTCATCTGATTATTGCATTTCTGAGAAACCAAACATTTATATGCTGTCTAGAACATAATAAGTTTATGTGCTGTCCAGAACACAATAAGAATAGTGCCTTAAAAATATACTAATTCACAGTCTGGCATCTGAAACCAGCAGATCAGGAGTGCAAGTTATTAGCCTATATTCAAGGCAGACATTAGCTGGAGTAACGCGTATTCTCGATCTCTTTGGATTGTGTAGTCAGGAGGGAGACAGCTGGCTAGATGGGATTTCGCACATCTGTCAGCTACATTAGAGATCCAAATGCAAAAGCCAGCATGTAAGAACATTATGTGGATTTGTGACCCTCTCCTGAGGATTTGGGGTCCATAAACCAATGAATGGATTACAAAGAAACATAGTTACAGTATTTTCATCTGTGACAGATACTGCTGCAACTCTGGAGCAGCTCACAATATTTAAAGGAAAACCACACCGATTCTCCATGCACAGGCCCTGTGAAAATGCAACAGGCAAACACTGCTCAGCACGAAGAAACTGGAAAAATGTATGTTAGCATCTGACTTGAAATCTCCAGACTTCTATGGGCAGAACCCGGACAACATGGGAATTTTTTCCTCTTTCACATTTGTTCTGTACATAAATCCACATAGAAGAGACATTCATTGTATACCCTGAACCACGCTTTAGACACATGCAAAGAAGTTCACCAGATGGACTCAGGTTCCTCTTAACCCAGAATCAGATGACATTTAATAAGTAAACTACACAGCTCTGTTCGTGGACATTTCCTATCAACCCATTCCATGCCTCCAAACTTCAGGTACCTTAGCATGAGAACAGCTGAGCTTCAGATCCATTTGGATGCTTTCTGGGAAACTCAGGAAATACCAAGACCTGATGAAACCGAACCACTAGATGTGTTAGAGCAGCACTTCCAAATGCCCACCTCCAAATTCAGCAACGTTGCTACTTTTATTTAGGGGAAAGCTGGGAAATGAAAATTCTAAGGGAATTTAAAATACCAAACAGCACTCAAACCACAAGGGAACATGTGAAACATTTAATTGCAGGTTGAAAAGAAAGAAGTGAAATCTGGTACAGAAACAAGATGACAGCATTCCCCAGCTCCCCTGTTCATGCTCACACTGGCATGTGCATCAGTGGCCAGCTTTCCCTGTGAAGGCCAGCCCCAAATCTTTCCAGTGCTTTGCACATCACATGTAGCTTTCAGTACTCTGCACCTCAGAGAATAAGCTGTTAAGCATCATGCCTTCTCCTGGTTTCACCAACATGGTAACCATGAATTCAGTTCTCCGTAAGCATACTGGAGAATCACATTCTCCCCTGTGGTGGTTTGACCCTGGCTGGAGGCCAGATGCCCACCAAAGTCGCTCTATCACTCCCCTTTTTAGCTGGACAGGGGAGAAAATATATATTGAGCAGCTTAGGAGTCAAGATAAGGACAGTGAGAGATCATTCCACAATTAGTGTCATGAGCAAAACAGACTCAACACAGAATAAAGGAAAAAAACCTCTCTAATTTATTACACTACACACACACACACAGAGTGACACCAGACTCAGGTAATGAGAAGTACAACCGGATCTTAAAGCACCTTCCCCCACCCCTCCCTTCTTAGCAGGCTTAAGTCATGATTTCACCCCCTTCTTCCCCCTTCATTGTCGCATGGGGAGGGGCAGGAAATGGGGGTTTTGGTCAGTTCCTCACAAGTTGTTTTCCTCCTTAGCTGGGGGGGGCATTCGTCACACTCTTCCCCTGCTCCAGCGTGGGGTCCCACCCACAGGAGACAGTCCTCCATGAACTTCTCCAACATGAGTCCTTTCTGTTGGGGCTTCAGTTTTTCACCAACTGCCTCAGTTCAGCTCCCTTCCATGGGGTGCTGACCTTCAGGCCCAGACTGCTCCAGCTGGTCCCCCACAGAGTCACAAGTGTCCCCAGCAAACCTGCTCCGGTGTGGGTCAGTCTCTCCACAGGCTGCAGGTTTTGCTGCCAGGAGCTTGTTCCAATGAGGGCTTCTCATGGGGTCACAACATCCTTCAGGTGTCTCCACCCACTCCCGCGTGGGTCCTCCACAGGCTGTAGATGGGATCTCTACTTCCTGTCATCATCCACAGGCTGCAGGGGACAACCTGCTTCACCATGGTCTTCTCCATGGGCTGCAGGGGAATCTCTTTCTCCAGCTCCTGAAGCACCTCATCCTCCCCCTCTCCTTCTTCACTGACCTTGGTGTCTGCAGAGTTTCTTACATCTTCTCACTCCCTCCTCTGGTGGGAAAAAGTGGCTGCTAGTGGATTTTTTCTTCTTAAATGTGATTCCCAGAGGCCTATGACCATCACCGATTGGGTCGGCCTTTCTCAACAACGACTGCGTCCTTGAACTGGCTGATATTTGCTCTCTCAGACCTACAGAAAGCTTCTAGCTGTTTCTTGCAGAAGCCACCCCTGCAGTCCCCCCTCCTCCACTGGAACATCCCCATTGATCACCTTTCTTTCCTTTGCCAAGTCTCTACTGTTTACAGTCACAAAGGTCATATTCTGATTGAGTTGCATGCTTTGGAGTCCTTTCCTCACACTGATTTTTCCTTTCAAGCTTAATGGCACCCACAGACTCCTAGTGAAATACAAGACATCCCAGACAAATGGCTCAGTGGAGATGTCTGAGGGGTTTACTCATGAGTGTGCCAAACACAAATCTCTGTACACATCCTTTACACCGGGAAAGCTAGGAAAGCAACACGTGAACTTTCTTAGCCATGCAATGTAAAAATCTTCACTTGACCCACTGTGCTGTTCTGTGCACATCCTCAGTCAGAGGGTTCTTTGTCTCTGTGGTCTCAGGGGGTGGCAGCACCATTAGGAGGAGTCCTATTTGTTTCCTTCGGATCTTGTTTGGAAAGGGAGGCGTTTTAATTTGAAGCTAGGGTTGAACTTATTTACACCATGACAAGACATTATCTGTTGTGTTGGGTTTTTTCCCCCGAGTTCACCTGTTTATATTTAATAAAAATGTTCTTTTGTAACTCATGATGGGTTAGAGAATTCCCAAACCATTCAAAATACTTTAAAGTTCTTTTGGGACATAGCCAGATACTTAATATTGTATTACATTTTATAGTTGTCACTTAATCAAGCTATTTAATATTATAGTACATTTTAAAACTGTCACTTAATCACATTTTCTTGACCCTTTTATGTGAATTAAAGATCACTGTAGATAAAAAATGGCATGCTTTAGTTTAAATAGATTCAGTATGTCCAGTTTGACAGTTACTTCTGAGACATTAAAAGAATTTTCTGTGATTAATGTGACCCCCACACGTTACATAGTATAATGTTCCATTTCTTCAACCATTAGAGGAAACGGCATTAGACAGAAGGAGCCAAAACTTATCCAACTGTACGTAAAGCTAAGAAAACCTAAAGATAATGTACAGCTATGCACAGCACACTATGAGACTGAGTTAAACCAGCTAAGTATTTTCGGTTTCCTCACAGCTCAAGTCAGAAAAACAAATCCAGCAATAACGCAGCGAGCCTACATCCCACAACAAAAGAAAGCTCTTACCACAGCTTGCTCAGAAAGGAATAAATGCTCTTTATGCCATGACAGGTGAGCAGGACTAGCTGTGCTTTGTATAAAAGATTGATAGCCATGCATTCTAATTTGGGAAGAAACCTTAAATACGCATTTACTCACAAGAGCAAAAGAAGTACATAAGGCATGCCCATCTCCAGAACCATTTATAATGGCAATCATCATCATTTTATGTGGTTGATCCAGAACTGCGTCACCGAAAGATTTCATGCTTTTAAGTCATACATAGTAAAGTATCTTGTCTCATAGGCATGTTTAAAACTACTGTCTTCTCCTGTAACCTTGGTCCTCAGATCTTATTTAATTCTGTGAACTCTCATTGCTTTCCCTTTGTATCTTAATCTCAAATCAGATGTACCATGTTTGTCACCAGCTGTGACTAAGTGCTGCCCACTCTTAAAACATTTTGTATGCTCTTCTTGATAGGTTAATTAGAATAAATACTCTTTTTTAAAAAATTTATGAAATAGGACATAGTACAATAACACTGATGTTCCATTTGCCTGCAAGTTTATTTTGTAACAGAGCAGGATTTAGTGTAACCAAATCAGCAACAGTAATTAATTTTGGAGACTCAATTAAAAATAGTGGGTAGACAGTATCTCTGCAAACAATGAAAAGTTGACTAAAATAATCAAGACATGAGAAGAGCCTGCACAGAAATCAGGATGTTGATGGAGGAGAAGAACAGTTCAAAATCATTTGTAAGAGCTGCCAAGCTGATACATATGGGTGTAGAAATGCCCCTCTCCAAAAATGTGGGCACACTGGGAAAAGAAGTCAATTAACAGTGTCTACTCAACAGAACTGCTGTGTCCCACTGATTTACTCAGGAAGGATATTTTATTAACCTAAATTTTGCACACAGGACAGCCCTTGCCTTCTCCCCGCAGAAGCGAACCAGCTTTTGCACCAGCCTACCAGCAGCTGAGGATGAAGAAACCTACCCCTTCATACAAGAGCAGCCATCATCTCAACCAGTTCCAATTTCCCCTTCCTACCAGCCACACTGGCACTGACACCATATCTGATAGCAGCGAAGCCTCAGCATGTTGGGCTACAGCTAACCTATGCCCCACTCCAATATAGCATCTACAAACTAAGTTACAATCACAAAGAGCAGCAGATAACTAGGTACACACTTTTCCCACCATCCAAAAGGGGTTATAGCCATGCAAACTAATGGAAGAGCTCAGGGAACACAAGCTGCAGAACTTCCAAACAAACACAGCTTGTTGCTGCCCCTCAGATGTCGCAGGTATTGACTCACTGGTGTTGTAGAGTGTTGGAACATAGGCACAGCAGTAAAAAGGACAGGTATTGTTACTACTGGTAGGTAAAGGATATTCTCCTTTCCCCTTCATCCATTCTTTCCCTTCCTGTTTATCATCAGCATTCTTGGATCTTGTCTTCAATTAGATTGTAAGCTCCCTGGGACATAAACCAGGTCATTATTGTGTCTTCAAAAAGGGATCATCGCAAGGGGCCAAAACTGTGTCAATGCTGCCTGGAGCCTTTGGGCACAATATTACTAAATTGCCCTTCAACTGCAACCCAAAATTATAGGCATGCTGCGTGCAGTATTTCGTAAGCCATTGTTTTGCAACGTGGAAATATGCAAGTGAACAAGATACTTGAACAACATAATTCATTTTCCATTCATGAGCCACAATGGGTATCTCATGGCACTGTTTGCTCTTCAGTTTCAAATGTGAACTTGCATACAAAGTCAGGCAAATGAGCTTTCCTTCACGTCGTTTTATTAAGCTCTTGGACTACACTCTAAGCCTTAGAAGAAAGAATTACAATTGCTGTTGTCTCACAAAAGCAGTGAAATTCCCAAAGAACTGAAGAACTCAGCCCTAGATTGTGTATGAAAATGGCTGTAAGCTCTCTGCACGACCTCTTGCTATGTCCTCTGCTGTTTTTCTTATCACTCCTCACACCAGCACGGCATTTGTGATCAAAAGTGAAAATTAAGTTTTACAAACCCCTGATCTTAACTTCTGGAGAATAACCTTAATGACCTTATTGGTCTGAAAAAAATTAAAGATAGCTTTGTTTTAATTTCTCTTTAGATTTTCACTCAAATACCCCATGTATGACATTATAATAATTCTTTATGGGCCAACTCCTCTCCTATTCTTTTGTTCTTGGGCTAATCTTTCCTTTTGTATTAATGAAGGTTCTTTGAAGTATCTCTTCAAATCTTCAACTAGATTCCTTTGTGACTTCCCTTCCCCCTAAACCTGATAGGGTCTTTTTATCATGAAAATCATTAATACTTCCCCCGCTTCTGGCATTGTACCGTCAGCTCTAAAATGTTCTATTATTATTTCTGATCTTAAGCTGCTTTCTCCTGACCCAGGGATATTGGCAAATTACCGACCTACAGCCAAGCTTTTATAGAGAAGGTCTTGCATCAAGTGGTAGCCTTTCAAGTACTTAACCACCTAGTAATAATCTTTATGACAAATGGCCTCCCGGTTTGCAGTTATGCCTAGCTTACTATGCAGAGTGCTAAGAAAGTGTGCCTTAAAGTGGTCAATGACTTTTATAAAACCGTACCTTGAGTATCATGTCAGCTCTTACCCACCTTGCTATTAACACACCACTAGACACTGCAGATCACGGTAACCCTTCCTGACCACCTGCCAAGTTATAAAACACAGGGTGCTTCGTTCAATCTAAAGACATCAACTTGTCACTCTGCAACATCATTCATCTGCATCGAGCAACATGCATCACTGTCTTGCGATCAATGCAGAGCCCGCTGCTCCTGAATGTTGCTGCAGCTAATCATTAAGATGAATTTAATTGCTAAGAGTACTGACACTCCTTTCACCCACCTTATGCAAAGAATTAATTCTTATACCTACAATTTGGCATTTTGCTGTGAATCAGTCGTTTTCCCCTCCCCCCCTTTCTGCTCCTTTATCACATTGCCCTAGGTGCAATGCAGTGGTTTAAAATCATGCTTTTAGCAATGGGATGTGTTCGTGAGCAGAAGTTCTCTGGATTTGCTTTTTTTTTAGGTCACCTCTTTCAATCAAGAGCATGCCTAAAACTACTGTAAACTAGAAGTAAACACTATAAGCCATGACAAGACATGAAGCAAAACGTTCCTTAACAGGTTCTTTCCTGGTCACCCAGCTGAGTAGAAATTCCACAGGCAAACAACTTTTCACCTCCCAACCACAATTCACTGCTTTGAAAAAATTGCCTCATCATGACCAGAGATTTTGTCATGGCTTTCATCAGAAAAACAAATCCAGAAACACACACAGATGACAAGGACTGTGACAGATGCCTTTGTTTGATGCAATGATCCTCCCTATGCGGATAAAGAACCACAGTCAAGAGTGGTGAGCATTTTTTGACAAATCTCATTCTGCTGAAATGGGAATATTGAGGGAGGAGGCGGCTGATGAAACTTGTTCTCTTAATTAGAAAATCTTCAGCTAGTCCTCAGACAATGATATCCTTCTGATTTTCTCTCACCTGGCCTTCAATTATCAATAAAATTTTTTACCAAAAACATAGAACAATCAAGCTCATAAAATTACTTTTTAATCTTCAGTTATATTTATCTCCACTGGGGCTATCTGCAATATTTTCTGTGCTTAATCTAAAAGATGAGACAAATATCACACATGAATGACAAACATATGGCAAATGCCCTGTTCAAATAATCCTGTTCCCTCACATGCCCATAAGCACAAGACCCTTTGCATATCCTCAGCATTCCCTAAGACAACTTAATTCAAGCCAAACAGCAAGTCTGTCTGCTCTCAAATTAACTCCTACCCTCGACTCACAAAAGAATAAATTAAAAGGCAGTCTGCAGACTTCTCCAGACTTACGCAAAGGGACTCGGGCAGAGCTGGGAGCGGAACGCAGAGATCTGCTGGCTCCTGCAAATCCAACCTGAGTCGGGTGAAAACTCCTAAGGGATGATCAAACTTCTAGGTCAGGTTGCCAGCCACTCCATTGCTTTAGTCCATGCTCACTGAGACACGTCACACAGGTGGTGGTTTCATTTGCACACTCAACATTGCTCTGAGAGTGCTCTCATGAAGATGGTGGGGGCTTCACAATTGAAATACATTTGAAAACACACACACACACACACATGCAATTTTGATGCTCCAAAGATGAACTCTGAACACTAAATGCACACGCCAATGGACTCCAACCAAAACCAACATTTGCTCATGGCAAAAAGCGATTCACTGCTGAACTGGGGATTTGCCTGTAACCTTGTACACAGTCAGTGTTGATGAGGGAGGGGAGCAAGCTGAATATTAAAAACTGCTGCCTCAAGAATAATATTATGTACAGATTTAATCATAATAAAAAATGATCTGCAAGTAATTGTAGTCATTACTACATCTGCTCAGAGCTGTGGGTAATCATTATGTATGAGTGAATTAAATCAAATTCAGTATCATGGGCCTGATCCTAGAATTTCTTGAGTAAACTCGCCTCATATTAGTAATCTCTATGAGTGCAGTGAGTATTTGCTTCTGCGGGTATGTTTCTTACATGAGGAGTCTTTCAACCCTTCCTCCCTTTACCTTTAAATGCTAATTAAAACATAAGCCTAAAAACTTAAGGTGGTAGAGTGAAACATAGATTTCAAAAGGTGGGAAATGAATTTTTTCAGTCTGCTCTTCTGTCTGTAAAGGTGCTGAAGGGCGCAGAAAGATAGATGTCTCAGTGTGGAGGTTGAGTAATGGTAAAGGCAAAGCCTTCCAGGATAAAACAGTTGAGCTCAAATTCCTTGCTTTTCTCACTAAGTCCCAGGCATTAGTATGTTACTGGAGACAGGGGTGTAATTTATAGCACATAGTGTGAAAGTCTTGAAGATAAGAAAACCCTGTTTACAAGGCTGCTGAAGGGCAGAGCTGGGGCCAAACCAAACTAGATCAATAGCGAGGTGAATTATAAGTAAAAGTAGTAAGTTATTGGTGAAATTTCCTCTCTGTTATCTGTGGCAAACAACAGAGACTGCATTTTAGCATATTGTCATGAAAATCTGTCCAAGAGCCACACAGAATGTTTTTACCCTAATGGTCTTGTGCTGACTTATATGTATATTTGGAAGGAGAGGGGAGAACTGAGGTCTCTGATGTATATAAGGTGAGTTTGACCCCTCTTAAAGACAAAGGTCCAAGGCAGGCATCCTGCTCTTCCAAAGATGCAGGACAGAAATGGAATGAGGTCTGAATTTTTATCTTGCATGCCCTTGGTGATGTCACAAGAAAATATGTTACAACCTGAGTTTAGGCAACATTTTTCATGTTATGTGGATATTCCACCAAAAAGGGTCTTGAGGGCTGCTGGAGCAATGGGAAACCATAGTTGTTTGCCCCTTTGAAGCTGGACCATCAGAGATCAAATATGGAGACCTGGCCAGAGGCACAGCACAGGCGTGGGGACACACTCACACAGCAGGCGCATTGCCAATTCCATGCTATGCAGAAAAACCCCATCAGATTTACCTCCTCCTATCTCCTTCCACAGGGAGCATACCACAGCAGAGGTGGCTTGGACTTAGCTTTTAGACACAGTTCCGTATCTTGTCTCCTGTCCAGAGACAGAGACATATCTGGGCGGGATGTTCATAGAAGTTGCGGTGGAAATGGAGGAATTAAAAATAGCTGCAAAGGAGATGTGGGTGCATCACAGATGTGAACTAACACATATATCTACACACCATCACGTACACATCTCCCTGTCACCCACATCTATGCACATATACGCTCACTACTACCATAGGCAATTGAGTGCAGTATAATGCAAATGATAGTGGGTTTTTTCCTCCTGAAACAGAGATGATCTGGCAAGCATAATCAGAAGATGAGAATGTGAGGATCCTTTTTTTTCCCCCCTAAAGAAGAGTGAGAGCAACAACAACAAAAAAATCCAGTGAGAATTATGACAACAATGTAAGAAAGCAATCACTAGAGAAATTCTGATAAATAAGGAGCTTACATTCTTAAATGCCTTAAAACCAGTACAAATAAATCTAAATTTGAACAGAATTCAATGCACAATTGAATTAGAAGGGAAAAATTCAACCAAATTGTTAAACTTCCACTACAGAACTTGTAAGTAGTTTATCTAGATGGAACTATAAAATGAATAAAACAGCAGCAGAAAGGATTGAACTTTTGCTGTCAGTAAGAAATCCAAATCATGGATAAGAGTATTATGAATGCTGTGTAAAGAGCTCTGCAAAATATCCTCCAGTGAACAGGAACTAATGATAGATGAATGTGCACAAGTAATTGAACATACAGAAAAGAAAACCAACATCCCAAGAAGGGAAACAGTAAAGCTATCAGGAGTACTGGCTCATGCTAACATCCACAAGGCTGAGAGGCGTACAAGGAGAAAAGGCAAATTACCGAAAATACACCCTGCTACACAAAATAAAATACATGTTTGGGTCTACACATCTTCTTCTTCAGATTGTCAAGGGAGCATGTGTCACACACACAGCTGTGAGGAATGCTGGCAGGAACACTCAACCACATAAAGCTCGCCTGGTTTTGGGTTTCATTACCAACGTCGGGCCCCATGTTGTTCCCATCTTAATTGATGGCAAACTTCCCTTCCACTTCACAGAAAACAGGATCAGGCCCTTGCAACTTTGCACAGCGAAGGGTTAAAACATAAAGTGCAGAGAAACCCTTGAAGCACACCTCAGCCCAGAGCCAAGCCACCCTGAAGAACTGATCCCTTTTGCATCCCACACCATAGGAAATAGGATTTTCCTAGCTGTGTTTTGTGTTAAGATACTGGGCTCAGCTAAATCGAAACTCAAGCAAAGCAAACCCACACGAACTAAAAATCAAATGAAACTTCACACTCCCCCTGCAAACTGAAGCAGCCCTATGCAAAGGTACTTTGAGCAGATGAAGCCAACGCACCTTTTAAGAGGGAGCAGAAAGTAGAGCATATTTGTAACAGACGAATTAAAAGCGCATCAAGGTACTGAATGAAAACACTTTTTGAACTTAAGCCAAGTGCACAGTAGGAATAGGTTAGAAGGCTAAATCATTTCTAACCACAACTTAAAGAAGACTTCATTGTAAAAATATCCTCTTTTAACTCTTCTCTTCCAGGCACACATCACAACTTTTGTTTCCGTTGGTTTTAGTCCCTATTTCAAAAGCAGCATTTGCTGTAACAGCTCATTTTTTCATGCAAAATACTGAATCTAATTGCGGAAATATGTCATTCCCTCCTCTCCACCACATGGCATGAGTTAATGATGATGAATGAAAGTAATAAAATCCAAATCTTTTTCAAACTAAAGCTCCTGTTAAATTACTGGAAATTATATGCATGCGTCTACAATGAGGACACTGCAGAAGGTCAAAGATCTTGCTTCCTGCATTTGGCCAAACTATTCGCAACAGGCAGCTTGACTGAACCTGCACAGACACGTTTTTGCTGAGATCTGGGGGTGCCACCTAAGAAAAGCAGCTTAGTTTAAGGCTGGTGATTTCATTACAGCGTTTCTCTCCTTCCCCATGGAACACTAAATATCATTCACCAGACCTTAGGACCTGCCCCACGTGTCCATGCAAGCTATTTTCGGACATTCAAGACTGGGAGTTGGAATGGTAATTTATCACCTAATCTGATATATGTTCTTAGCGAAGATCCCAATTTCCCTCATACCAAACTTTATTCTGTGGCGTGATACAAAGCAGAAGTAATATCGCAAATTTAGAGCCGAGCGCTGCCTCTCTCATTCCCTCTGAACCACACCTGATTTCTCTGGCCGGTCCACTCAGGAGACAGGCAAACCAGTCAGAGACTGAGGTCCTACTCAATACAAACACAAGTTTTCCTTTCTGAAAACTCTGTTTCCAATTCTGCACGCTGCAAACTGCCTCAGCTTATTGCTGCTCTCCCCCCATTCATTCGTTTCCTCACTTTTACTTAACTGGTGATGGTGCTGCAGCCCCTGCTTTTCCTTTGAGCATTTGGACACTATGTTCTCCCTTCTTCTCCCTCGGCTCATCCACAACTCTCTCCAGAGTCTTTTTGTCTCCCTCCCTTTCATCATCAATTCATTGAGGTTTTATTGTTTTCATCATCCCACTATGCTGATCTCCCGCTCCCTCTTATGGTCCATTTCACAGATGGGCCACAGAAGACATGGAAGGAAAACATAAGGAGAGGAATTCCTAATAAATTCCCACAGTTTGAATGCTTTGAATCTTGGACTGGTGTGAATCAAGGTGTTACTTTACACAAATCAGCACAGATAATTTTTGCAAAGAAGTATTCACGGTACCATGCTTACCTGCAGCAGAGCAAAACTTACCACCCTGGCAGGTTTTGTTTCTCTCTCTTTTCATGAAAAACAACTTGCAGAATTGAAGTGTGTAGAATTATAAACCACTTCTCAGAAACAAAAGACCTAAATTCTGCCACTCATGTTCACAGTGAGGGATAACTTACTCTCTAAGTAGCACTCATTTCATCTCGTCGGAGCCATCAAGAAATCACATGTAATTCAACTCTCCATTCAACCCGCTGCTTCACCACGCAGCGCCGACTGGAAAAGCACAACACAGCCCCAAGCACAAAGCAAAGCAGGAGGGCTCCCATCGCCTGGAGTCAGCAAAGGGGTGGCTGCAGTTAATCACCCTGACTACTCATTTAGAGCAAAACAAAGTGAATGAAGGTCCAGTGCAGGAGTGGAACTGTTTTCAATCGGCATGCTGAGACTGGTGAGGGACAGCACAAGGGTTAAAATCAAAATAGGCCTCTTTTTTTTAACCTTTCTTTTTGCACTGCCAAAATACCTTATGCAACATCACACTGTAGGATGCACACCAACCCCCACCACCACCCTCAGTTAAGTTTCTCTGTACAGGCAAGAACACAAAGAGAAGTTATTAGCAGCTAAACAACACGGGGTACGAGTCACACGTATTCCATGGGACTCATGCAACTATGTGAACAAGAAGGTAAAAAACCTTCCCTCTGTTTCAGACCTTGCCAGTTCCCACGTGGCTTTCAGATATTGGCTTTGGGATGATTTTCCAGATCTCCCTTGTCACCACTACACTGTTGAAAATTACTAACTAATTTCTCACTATGAGGAAGTCACTTAATTTTGATCCTGAGCACGCACAAAAGGAGGAGGGAATCTTGCAGAGCCACTCGGGACAGTATTACACTGACTGTTTTTAATGCAACGGACACCCAGAAGTTTCAGCAATCTCTAGCATCTTTGAAAGAGAAAATGTGTAAGGGATGAAAGAAAACTTGCTACATAACACCTCTGCAAGCTCGTAATTTTTTAAGTTTAGGGCTTTTTTAGTTCAGCAGTTTTGTGTGGAGCTTGCAAGTATCATACAGAATACACTGTGGCTTTCTGGCATCCCATGTCCACAAACAGAGCCATGTGTTGGCATGGGATTAAATCCATCTGCAAGGCTGTTTTAGGAGAATACTCTGAACTCTAGCACTTTGCAGGTTGGGAGAAATAGCCTCATCCTGCAGTTAGGGTCACTTCTGAACACAGGCCTTCTAGGGGACAAATGAGACCAACTTAAAAGAGTAGGTTTCATAACCAAAGCTGGGCTATGTGAGCTTTAACGTATTAGCTGAATATTTATAAGAACATGTCCTCGTTTACTAAGCTTCTGGGAACATTTCCACAATTAAAAAACAAAACAAAACAAATTGAAAATAATCGTCAACATACTGACAACAATTGGCAGCTTTCAAAATAACTCACAATGCCATGTCCAGGCCTTCAAAATCTCCCCCACAGTGACACTCCATTACCATCCTAGCTGGATGCTCATGTTAACTTTTGGGGGCCCCCTCTGTTCCCGTGCCCCCATCTATCTGCATAAAGTCCTAAGTAGGAGTCAATATACAAACCCTATGTCATGTTTAAGAGTCACACTGAGACAGTAAAAGAAGAATATTCCAATTTTTCACTAAATAATCTGCTTCAGCCATGTGGCATGGGTTATTGTCATTGCCATGGCCAGAGCTGATGCAATAATTCATGTAAAGGTAAAATAGATTTATGAAGAAGTCGTATTTGTGGCCACTGCTGTCAAAAAGGAACCAAAGTGAAGTTGTATTGTGAACATTCCTGGTATAGTTGTCATTTACCACCAAAAACCCACAGGACGTCCTCAGGAGAAGGGCAGCATACAACACAAAACCTTTTCTTCAGTTTTATCTCATTCTTGCAGGTACTGGAAACAGCTGCTGAGAATGAGGAACCTCAAATTCTGGAATTACCTCCTCTAGGACCACCGAAAAACAAAGACGAGAAGCTGCCACATAACCATGATTCAGCCTTGGCAAGTTCTACAGGAGCATCTGCTGCAAACTAGGATCTGCTGACTGTGCTGACTCACATCGGCCAGCTTGCCCCTCTCTGCTTATATAAGATTTCCAGCTGCAGTCACCAGATTGTCTTGATACCAGCTGGACCTAGGCACAGACTAAAGAAAGTCTAGAAGAAAACACTTGCCAAATTTGAGATCTTCTGCTCTGTGATCTTTCTGGTGGATAAAGTAGGAATAGAAAGTAAAGGGATAGGCTAAGAGAATATGTAATAATTATAGAGCAGATCTAGCTGCCAAAAATGATGCAGTAACTCTGAGCAAGAATGAGATGCTTCAAGAAAAGGAGAGAGCGTCTCCTCTGTCCAGGGTAGTACTCAGATATGGCTCCCTTGTCCACTCCTGATTTCAGGCCTAGCTATTTTCCTCTCCTCTACCTTCTCATTTGATGTTTCTTGTTTGGCTTTTACTGTTAGCTCAGCATCTACCACTTCTGACATATACACCCTCCTGTCTCTCCTTCCACACTCTTAATATTGGAGGGAAGAAACTATCAGCACCTTTTCCCAAGAAAAGGATGATGATCATCTGTCTTCTAGCACTACTCAGCACCTCTAGGCGTCTTCCATATGGATGTATTTTCTCCTCAGTCTCCACAGTTTCACCCTGTCCTTCTTTGTTCCCTTCATTTCCTAAAGGTCGTCTATGACTTCTGCTCCTCCTACTGGCATCTTCGAAGTCCATGTGGCACGGAGTACTTCTTGTTCTGCATTTGGGCAAAGCTCATTCACTAGAGAAGGGTTTGGAAAACCACAGAACATTTGTGGTTAGATGCTTTTTCTTTTCCCTGGACTCCTTGCTTAGGGACATCTCTTTGTAGGATCAGAGTTAAAACATCTGCAGTGTCATGCATCTCCTGCTCTGAGTTTGAAGAGGACTCAGCACACCCGCACAGGGAGGCTGAGATTCAATCTGAGATGACAAGGAAGCTGAGATCTGGTTTGACTTGAAAGGTGGCAAAGCTGACCAACCCATTTTGCATTCCCCAAAGAACAGCACAGTCCAGCAAACACTGTTAGGTCTCTCACAGCAGAGGAAAAGTAAAACCAGAACACCTGCACCTGGAATAGCATCCTGCATAGGCAGAAGGTGCCGTTTCTAAAACCACACGCTGGCAAACGTCACCCAGTTGCACAACATTCACACTTTGTGCAGAAGTTATGCATAGCTGTGATTCATGATGTACAGTGCATTCCCAGAAGGGAGGAGGGAGAAACACTTGGGGCAGAAGGCTCACTTCTGGCACAGCTAACGCCATGAAACTCTGGAGGTATGAATCACCCACCAGCTCCAGGGGCGCTGAGCGGTGGAGTCTCCGTGACCAGCACCCGCAGAGACACAACTTGAGATGAATAGACACCTCTGAGAAGGGCTGTGGTGAATGATGTAACACTTACACAGATGGCACAGTCGTAACCATTAAACAGTTATGACCAGCTTGAGCGAGAGAATGAAGAATGCGTGCCCAGGGTGATAAAGTACACCCATGAAGCTGAGAAAAATATACATATTCCAATTTTAGACGCATGGGTTATCAAAGATAAGGGAGGTCTTGCCACAATATGATCTGTTATCAGAAACTTAAGGCAGCTGGTTGGTTTCTGAACTTTGACTCACAGATTCCCATATGGTCACAGTTTGCTGGGGGCGGGAAAACCATGAGTTCTTTTAGCACAGTGAGTCTAGTCCAGTCAAATGGTTTCTCCTCCATCCCTCAACCCATTTAAAAGCTATCGTAAATATTCCTAGGGACCCACTGGTCCATAAAGAAAAAAAGCTAAAGAAAACATCATCTTTCAAGGGCTGACATTACCTAGTTCCCAGCGCAGCTACAGACTAGTTGCAGTGAAATGCAACAACCTGATGGGAATTAGAAAGCTGTCTTTTAGTTGCCACTATTATCTCTAAAGTCTCTCTAATAGCAATCCTAGAATACAGGTTTAAAGAAAAATCATTTTAATGGAGGTCCCAGTACTACATTTTTATATTGCACCAAGTCAAGCTATTGATTAGCTTTACATTAATTTTAAAAGCACAAAGAATTTGTCATGATTTTTCTCCCTTTGATATCAGTGTCCATCAGCAGTTGCATCAGTTTTCTGCTGAGCTGCCGAGCAAAGTTAAATGATGATGTGCTTCCTCTCCCCGATTTTTGATTCCAGCTTGGTTCAGCAATCTCCACCAGCCACTTCCTGTCTCCCCTATTGCACCGTCTGGTACTTACTTCAGACAAGTCAATATGTTTAAATTATATCTGCACCAGGCGTAATTAATCATAAAGCTTTCTGCTTTGTAATGTTATTTGAACTTCTGCTTGGTGTTCGCGAGCAGAAAGCAAAACAAAAGGAGCTCAATTGTGAAAACCACCCCACCCCACCCCACCCCACCCCGCTCTGCCTCCTCATTGAGTTGGAGCTCCTTGGATTTCAGAGCAAGAGACTCCGGAAGTTGCTGCTCTCCAAGAGTTCAAAACTAGGTCATTGAACTCTAGTAGGCCAATAATGGGTGGAGAGAAAACTCCAAGGAAAATATGGGCTTTACCATCAGCTACATGCAGAGATACTTTGTATGGAGCCAGTCTGGAAACTCACAGGGAGGTTGGTTTGACACCAGGCAGAGCCTGGTGCTTGCACATAAGGGAGGACCTTAAAGGTTGTGTGCACAGACCCAACTCCAAGTCGCAGCACTACCTCTATTCTCCAGGGCATGTAGTAATTTACAGCCGTTACAGGCCAGCAGTAAATTACTACCCCCAGCCTGGCTCAGAGTCAAGTTCTCTGAACAGCCACTGGAGACTCGATGTACAGGGACAGATGCACGGAGATCAAGGAGGAGTGGTTTGCATCCACACCTTGTCCCTTGTCTACCTCTAGAAAGGAAAAAAACAGAAAAGCCACATTTTCTTCTTTCCAGGTACTCAAAGGTCTGGCCTACACTCCCATGGAGGATACTGCATGCAGTGACCATCTGCTTGAGTAAGGTATCTCCCTCCCCTAAGCAGGCACAGAAGGAGCTCAGATGCAACAATGCCACAGCTGAAACTGCTCACAAACCCAGTGGTGCTTGCTCCCCTTACAGGGAGGGCTCTGCTGAACTCAGAGCAGTAGAATGCTTAAGGGTACAGTAGGCCACAAAAGCCACCTCGAACCTCTGGGATTCTCCTTCAGCTTGGTGGGACATGGTGGGATGAGTAGTGCCATTCCCACCTGGCACCCAGCTCAAGTCTTCCATAGTGAATCTGTCCAAAACCCATAGTTCATCCTATGGGGGGGATCCTCACCAAGAGCTCAGCCAGCTGCTGGGGTCATTCTTTTAGGTGTTTTAGGAACAAAGAAGTGTCATTCAGCAGAAATCAACCTTTTCCGTAACCCACAGCACAGGCGCCTTTAAAACATTTCAAACAAAAAATAAAAGCAACAACAAAACCTCTTTTTCTTAGAGCATTCCAAGCAATTTTACAGAGATTAATTATCCTTACTCATTTTTGCCTTTCCATATATTTCAGTACTCCCACAGAAACTAATCCACTGGATTTCAAATTATGGCACAATTAGCATGAAATTAATTAGCATCTGACCTATCCCCTAGTTTTCCTCCAGCCGAGACTGCCAACTTTTAATATAAGCCTAAAGCAAGAACTGTAAGACTAATGCAGCAAATGGGACAAAGGACTTTTAAATTAAAGAGAGAGTTAAAAAAATATAATTTACAGCCATAAGCATTTCCCTGAAAACAACCCCAAAACTCCATTTCTCGAACAAAGTGTTAAGAAATATTTCTCCTCCCCTGACACATGCAGAGTTCATTTGCAAAGCCTGCAATCATCCCTCCCATCTTTAAAATACTCATGGCCTTTCAAAAGCAGAGTCTATAGTTATCAATTAGCAATGCCTTTTAGTCCCATCATGCAAAGTTTCTTTTTCACATAACCTCTCCAGACGCTTGTGAGGATTTTTAAGTCCATCATATGTACATATACAGATATATACATATATATAATCACTCCCCCAACTGTATCTTAGCTTTCACAATTTCCTGCATCATTTATAGACCTCTGCAGTCTCTCTCTTTGCCACCGTACATATTTTCCACATACCTTCAGGCTTCTATTCACTACCTGGTACTCAAATTTCTCCCCCTCATTCCTCTTCAGAAGATTTCAGCCATCATTAACCAAACACTCCTGTTACTCTTTTTCATAGTTGCTTCCATCACTGCCATCCCTGTTTCCCACATGGAGCCTGTGATTCTCAGATGTCCCACAATATTTAACTCTTTTGTTTATCCTGGCTGGAGTGGCACAAAGCAGCCTGGCAGGATCATCTCCTCCCATGGACACACAACTTTTAAATCAGAAAATAAGACCTGTGCTCAAAGAATTAGCCAAAAGGAACCTTCCCCTCCCAACCTGCTGTGATCACAAGTTGTTATTGCCTCTGTGAAATTCAGTGATGGGCTCTCCCCTAGTTCGAAAGGGCAAGAATCGCTGCTGCAACCACCAGCAGAAAAGGCAACACGACAGACACAGCTTCAACAGGAGGATTTTACAGCCTTGAAAGGGAACCATCCAGATGATGTTCCTATCACAGCAACAAAACAAGTGGCTTGGATAAAGTCTGCAGTAGCAAGGGGCTGGGAAAAAAAAGGACATGTGCAGGCACTGCAGAGAAAACAAGAAGATTTACAGAATGGAAGGGTATGGAAGAGGGATGCAGTATACATAGGACCTCTTAGGGAACCTGTATAGGCCTGTATAGATCCAATGCATACAGCACAGAGAGCACACTTCATTGTCGCATCAGTAGAGACTACGTTCAAGGTCTTGATCTTGGTCAGCAGAGCTGCAATCCTTCAAGAACTCTAAAACTCTCTCAGAAACCATGGAAAGGAAAAAACAGAAAGAGAGAGAAGAAACAACGTTCTCTACAAACACAATATATTTTGAAGATTAGATTTTCATTCCCAAAGTCTGTTTTACCTGGACATTTCCTGTTGTTATGGTCTGACAACTCAGGTTTTATTGACTGATCTTTCATTCTGGTTTTGCCAGTATTGGGGTTTTTTTCCATGGTTTTTTGTTTGTTTTTCCCAAAGATGAAAAGCGAGCACTCTGCTTTTTTATGAAGTATCAGCAACCAGTGCCCCAATCCACAGCAACCCATATTATTCAGAGCTTTGGTAAATGGCCCTAAACCCTCCTCTCCTGTTATTCTTCCTTTTGGCAAAACAGAATCAAAATAATTTGCTTGTTCCCTTCCAAACTCAGACAGATGAAGGGTCCATGGAAAACGGTCTCAATGGTCACAGAGGGAAACACCTGCCTCATGCCCACATGTGCTGCGGCCAGAAGAGGTGAGAGTGGAAGCACAGCCCAGCAGCTGGGCTCTGCACCTGCTGAGGTCACCTCTTATGCACACAGATGTCATCTGCTGTTCTAGACCAGGTACAAGAAGGGGGGAAAGAGCACAAACTGTTACAAAACAGTAACGTGCTGTACATATTTCCATGTTGTTTGCCTGGTTTCCAGCAACACTAGGCAATTTCATCAGTTTGACATGAACCAGTGGGAGGTCTCCTTTACCTACCCTGAAAATGCTTCTTTGAGAATGGAACAGTTTCTGATAACCTGGCTGACGCCAACCCTTCACCCCTCCAGAATCCACAATATTAATTCTCATAATAAAGCCTATTTTAAATATTTTTTTTAATCCTCTAAGAAAACCAATTTCATCCTTGAATGTTCCATTGATCTACAGTAAATAAATAGGCATTAGGGAGAAGCATTGTTTATTTATTTGCTTGCCACTTAGAATTTAATCCTGAGATTCTAAAGGGATGATTATAAATTTCTCTAACAGTCCCTGGGGTATGTTTTGAATGTAACCATCTAAGATAGGACTCTTGCACTCCAGGATGCTGGTGCATTACAGCTTTAGAAAGATTGTAGCCAAATAACTCTCATTTATTATAAAGAGGGATGAGTAGTAATTCCAGGGCACACACTAGATGAGATTTCACTGCTATCTAGTCTCTGTACAGTGCAGAATGTATCTGGGAGCTTTCCAAAGCCTGCTTACATGCAGCACAGACTCACTAAGGGAGTTCCCAGAAAAATCTTGCTGGTAAGGCAAGGGGTTTGGAGCTTCTTCAATTGGAGAGCAGCTTCCACTTACTGAGCAGAGTTTGTGGTCATGTGGAAGGACTGTAGACCATCTGACCTCTTACACTGGAAAAATCTTATGTCAGTGGTTGCTTCATTCAAACTTTCATTCTTATTGAAAATCAAAGGACAGGTTTTTTCTGGAAGATCCAGACTGAGGGATGCAGGGCTGGAAGGGGCCAGAAAGTTCACCACAGCCAATCATATACAACCACAAGCACAAAGTCTTCTTAAACATCAGCTCCTACCACCACAGGCCATAAAACCCACTCCTGACTCCACAAATAAAAAGCTTTAGTATTAAAGACTGAAAGTGATGAGGACCCCATCCTACATCTAGGAAAACAGCTGGCAATCGCTTTCAACTTAAAAAAAACCCAACAAAAAACCCAACCAAAAACAAAAGAGAAGAGAAGAGAAGAGAAGAGAAGAGTAATTTCCTGCTTTGCCAACCCTTTTCCTGGGAGAGGAAAAAGCCATCCACTAATCAGAAAGCTCTTCACTCAAAGTACTTCTAGGGTATCATGAGGTCACAGTACTGGATAAACCACACACAGAATAAATTACCACAGAATGAGCTTCTGTGGGTAGGTTTTCCAGATCTCTGATCATTTTCCTAATGCCCTTTTCTAAGCCCTTCCCAGTCTGTCAGCACAACTTCAGCAAAACTAGGCAGCAAGGAACCGTTACAGAATGAGCAAGCTCTTCAAGCAACATATTTGTACAGTATTTCCAAGGAGTAGGAGGATGTAGTTCAGTGTGGAGAAGTGAAAGAAATGGCTACACCATGATACAATCTTGCCTAAATGCTTTGGAGACTCCAGATCCCCAGTGCATGTCAACACGCGGCCTGAAAGAGTAGCTGGGCCAGAGCACTAGGTTGCATACAGGCTAACGAAATGCTCGGCATAGCGAGGATAAGTCTGCTTTGTGTCACTGGAGAAAATTAGGCTGATATCTAACAGATGACATTTGCCAGTAAAAACGATTGTTCACATTGTGTTTGTCTTCTGGGAAATGTCACTAATCTGATGTGCATCCACAATACACAAAGGTATTGAGTGTAACCTCGCTGTAGATGGTCTCCAACCTGCTACGCAGGTCCTTCCAGGATACAAAGTCTCAGGATAACAGCCTTTTTCATTTAATTTATGATTCTCCTTCATACTCATATTAATTAAAGACTAATGACATTCACTGGAGCCAAGTGCTGAACAAATTCCTCATTTGTCTTTGCAACACAGAGCACCATTGGCCCCAGCCATGTGGAGAGAAAGGCAGGAATGGAGACCACCTCTGTTCCTGCACTGTGCTATCTCAGGGCTCCTATTTCTCATTTTGAAGTACATCTCTGCTGCTCAGAGGTACAGACTACAGACTCGCTGCAGGAGTCGTCCCATGAACTCAGAGGTGGGCTCTGTCCCAAAAATACCTATTACACCCAAAAAGCAGTCACCCCATCCGCACTGCCACTGTTACTTCACTCCTTTGATATGGAGACTCTGTACTGCAAATGCAGCTGTGGTAACACAATGCTCACTGGGTAAAGCGGTTGGTATTATCACTTCTGGTTTAATCTGGGGGCAAAGAAGAAGGGAAAGTTCAGAGACCTGTCCCAACTCACAGTGGAAATTGATAATATAACCAGAAGAGAATCCTCATCTGCAGACACCTGTGTGGCACCTTCACTATATGGTCAAAATCGCTCAAATGAAGAACTTCACCACTGACAACTGACTGCATGCAGGAACACAAGGGCTCAGCTTCCTTAGCTCGTTTGTGAACCAGAATTTGGAGAATAAATTCCGTTGTCAGGTAAACAGAGACTGAGTTAACACATGGTGTGGGGTGGGAAACTCCCGTATCTTACGGATCCTATTTCAGTTAAGTCAGAAACGGAGAGTTTAGCCAGGCAGATCATGCACACAACAATTACTTGAAGCCTATGAGAAAACCCTCCAAGGGCTCGTCTTGCTTCTTGAAGAGCCAACACACAGAGGAGTTCCCTGCGATGCCTTTCATGATCTCTATTGTTCACAGAGTACTAAAGTAATGAATAGCCTTTATTTTTCCAAGTTTCAGTCACAGAATGCGCATGCTAGCATTAAAAGGAAAACAAAAGTGCAGAAATGCCAAGATACTATGTAACACACAGCCCTTCATCACTTGCATTGATGCACAGTGTTACAAATTTTATCTAATCAACTGACATTTTAAGTAGTGGAGAATTTAACAAGAATAACAATGTGGTGACAATTTAGTCTTTCTTCCCCCTCCATAAAAACACTGTCTTCTGTTTGGTCTAGATTCAGGTCAAGACATTTCACTAATTTGCTAGTCATTAAAAAGATATTTTTATACCCAGCCTGTAATATTATACTCTTCAGTGATTATGATAGTTCCCAACAGAATTCCAGACTTGAAAACGAAGGCTGGGAAGCTGAGCTGCAATTATGATACTTTAAATAATTCCACAAAAGTAGAACCACTGTTAAATAATTTATAGTCTTTGATCTTGTCACAGATCTACTGAAATCTTCACATCACTCAAGCTAAATATTTTCAAACAGAAATGGGATAGGTTACTTCCCTCCACCCCCTCTGTCACTGTGGGAGCCGAGGAAGATAATGGTGCCAGGGGCCAAATTCTCAGCTACTTTGGTGTAAGCTCCTTCAGAGGAACTCACATGAAAATTTTTCCTCTGGGGCTTAAACGCATCCAGAGATGCATCTTTCATCACAGCACCTCAGAAGGTTAAGAAAGCAGCAGTTATTTTTGAAACAGATTTCCCTCAAAATGACATTATTCCCAATATTTTACAAAACAGAAAACATTACCTTTCAGCTCTGCATCTTGCACTGCTATAGGCAAGCAGAGGCAAGAGATGCTCCACACAGGACACCAGCCCTTGTGAAGCTCTGCAGGTCCATGCCGGGAAGGCAAGGGGACCTTGTGCAAGAGGTCTGGCCATGCTGCCAAACCTCAGCAGAGTCTGTGGAGAGGCACCAAACCCAGCCAGTTTCCTTGAGCGAGGGGCAGATACCAAAGGCTGGTGGTAACGAGGGACATACGTGAATATGCAGCCCATGCTAAACCATGTGGTTAAACACACACCCCTCCCCTGCAATTTGTGCTCTAATCAGTCACAATCCACCTTCATGTCCCACTGGTCAGGGATACAGACTGTTCACAGTTGCTATCAAGAGCACTAGACAAAAAAAACCCACTCTTTAATGAAAATTGTACTTCTTGGTTAAAAACGTCTTGCAAGGTCCAATTCAGAAGCTTTGGTGCAAATCAGAGGCTCAGGCACAGATCAAGCTACGCTGTTTCAAAAAGAAGTTACATCTAATTATCTGAGCCCCAGTAGCTAATAGAAGACAAGATAACATAGCTTAAATGCCTTTCACTGGAGGCAAAACGAAGGCTGCATCACGTTGCAGTCCAGGAAGCCTACGTGCACGCATATGTACAATTATAACGGCTCTACTGACTGATAACTTGTTAAATTGATGTAACTTGACTGTGTCAGGGTCCTAAGACTAATGAAACATGTAAAGTATGGCAGAAGTAAACAGCAGCTTTCCAGGAAACCCTTAATTTGCATTCTAATTAATGCAATGTGGGGCAGAAGTCATAAATAAAGGATTCAATCACAGCTCACGGTATAATAGGCAGGCTGGTTTTACACACCTGATCTGACAGGCAAGTACTAATGTGGGGTTTATGGAAGATGCCAGACCTAAACAAGCTACTCACGTTTGCAAGTGACAAAGAGCCACATCACCAAAATAAAAGGTTTTCATGATGCAATTTGGTTTTTAAAACTTTCCCTCCCTAAGAATAAATCACATAGTTTTAGACGATGACAAGCGCAAAGAAAACTTCATCCAGGGAGTTCTTGCAGGTGTGACTGCAAAAGTCCCACTTTTCCAACTGCTTACAGAAGTCTTTCCAGAACAGCTGCCATTACCAAGGAAGCCTGGCCCTGAGACAGGATGCCTGCATATCAGAAGAGGGACCAACTTGCCCAAAATGCCCTATACAGTACATTTGGCCAAAAGAATGAATAGGAAAAAACAGAATCTGGAAGAGGTCAGTAGTGTGTGAGGGTACAGAAACAACACTCAAACACATGAGCACCAGGTCTGAATCTTCATGTTATATTGTCAGTCCTGTCATACAGAGCATATTACCTGAAATAGGCATTTGGGGGGGGGTGGGGAGGGGGGTCAGGCAAAGTTCGAGGATGGGTGCCTGGTTTGCTCTCACCTGTAGCCTTTTTCTATCACCATTATCACCTTTCAGCCATTCCCTCCTAGGGACAGTATCACACAATTGTTGACTGGCAAACTCTGAACATGATGAGGCAGCAAAAAAGGAGGTTGGTTGCATTTAGCCACAATAAACTCATCTACATAAAACCATTCAGAAATCAAATTTTGATGTCCTTTCTGTGTGGGACATTACATGTGGTTTACGTTACTTCAAGAACACTTTGGTAAGCGCTCTGTCAAATGTATTAAATGTAATCAAGTCAAGAAAAGAACAAGCAATTAAGTTACTTGCTTTCTAATTAAAAATAAACAGAATTATTTTAAAATATCCTGCTTTTCCTCCCTGTTGAAAGTACAATAGAAAAACTAGCCTCTATAAGTGACAGAAGATTACCTCAAACTGAAGAAATGAAAGGGGACGATAAATATCAGTACCATAATAAAAGTAAAGTACATTATTGGCTTTAACTACTCTGCCACTCTTGCTTCACGTTTCCCTGCTACACTACCACAAGTGGCAAGTCTTTCCATGGAACCCTTCAAGCTCATTCGTTTTCTGTGAAAAATACTTGCTTAGTGGTTATTTGTTTTTGCAACCATAGCGATAAAATATATTATTGGCCAAAGTCTGGGGATTATAAATAGGTATCAGTCTTTGTTTAATTTCAGTAAGACAGGGCAAAAAAAAAATTAACTGAGGTTTCCACACACATGACTCTCATTAGGAGCAACGTACAACTGCAAATACATCAGACTTATGCTTTTTACTGTTCTTATTTATTATTTTTTATGCCTTCTTGTAATTAGAAGGCTGAATGTTTTGGGGGAGTTTAGCAAAGGTCCCAGGGAAAAGCACCAATGACTGTGAAACAGGCAAAGTTACTCACAACAGGACAATAGCTACCAATCTGTTTGGAAACGTGAAAGTATTTTGGTTTGCATCTTTGAATTTTTTTGCTTGTTTCCATTTTTATTACATTATTTAAGATGTGTTAGTTTGGTAAATATCCATCTAATTCCAAGTGCTAATCAAGACTGTGAGGGAAGAAAGCCCCCTCTTAAAATTTAATAAGTTACACCAGAAAGCTGCAGCCTCACAGACATTAACTGTCTGTCCAAGCGCCCTGTGTCCCTCACCAAAACCATCAGGAACCAGAGCTGACATTTCTGATAAATCACAGTTAGACAAACAGTGCCAAAAATACCTGTAGAAAAACAAGTGCAGGTTCTTCTTTGGGTCAAATCTTTCAAGGATTTTCCTTAAAATTCATATAAATTATCTTTATGTAGGATTTTCAGGTTTTCTAATAAGGCCTTTTTTTTTTTTCCCCAGAGGGCTTGCAAATACTCTGATTAAGAACAAAGTTTTAATAAAATAACGCAGAATTCATATGATAAAGTGGCCAACACATCGTTTTCATGATTCTAGGGTGTGATTATACTACAACAAACAGGTTGTATCTACAACAAACAGGTAGATGCAACAGTTCAGTCCAGGTGCCAAGTTTAAATCAGCCCATGACTTCCCCCTGTGAGCGATGCTGCACCTTTCCCTTGGGGAAGGGCAGGCAGAAAGCAGCCCACTCCTCTTCCACAGAAGGACACAAGAACCACGTCCTCTCCAGGAGACCCGTCTGGGGCTTCGCCCAGATTACTTTGGAGTAAAGCTCTCCTGGGGCTTGCCTGAGAGTAGAAGGACAATGCGAAGACGTGCTCTGCCCCAGGTCTGGCAGCTGCAGCTGGCAGCTATGTCCAGCCGCAGTAACGCTTTGTACCGAACCCTGGGGGCATTCCACCCACACTGTCTTCTCCACCGTGGCCGCAGACACACAAATCGAGCAGAGCACCAAGGGTTAACCAGCCCTGGCCAGTTCAGGCACAGGGAGCATATTCCAGAGTAGCAGAGGAGCCCGCAGTATTCGCAGAAGGGGAGCTAAAATGATTTGCTGCTTGGGAGCCATTTCATGCCACCCTCAGACAAGTCTCTTGTAGAAGTCAGCAGGATGCTCCTCTGGTTATGGACTGCAGCAGGATTTGGCTTTGGCTCTGAAGAAAAGGGATTCATAGGGGAAGCTTCTGGTAGCAGCATGCACACAAGGGAAGTTGGGCACAGCAGCATTTTTCTTTCAAAATCTCCCTGCTCCTGAAAGGCCACCCATGGGACGCAGCCATCTCTTGTGTAGCTATTGTTTTCTGTGGATGCGTGCCACATATTAACAGCCAGGGTGGAGCAGAGGGAGCTCCCAGGCCTTGCGCAGAGAAGACGAAGACTGCCCTCTGCCTTTCTGCCTTCGGAGGCCACTCTGAGCAGAAACAAGGCAAAAGCAAGAACACAGCTACAGCATTACGGTCTGAAACGGGCTTCAGCAGTGCCCTAGCTAATTCCTACTGCCCAGATGTCAGCAACAGGAGCTTTCCTGAAAGAGCTGGAGGGCACTTGGAGTAATCACCCTAGATCACTAATTTAGGAACCACGTACTCCAATTTAAGAGCCAGAGGGTATACAGTAGTGAATTAGGAGTAAAAACAGGCAGTCTCACATCTAGGGTGTATTAAGCTCATCACTGCCGGGGTGAGCTTCTCCATTATAGAGAGAATGTGAAGAGCAGGAGCTGAAACCAGGTGACTCCAGCAGCAGGGAAAGCCACCAGCTGAGGACCAAGGTGAAGCAGAGCTTGCTCTCCTCACTTACCATAAAAAACTTGCAGAAGCAAGAGCACAACTAAACTCCAGCTCTCCCTCGTTTGAAAGGGCAGAGATCTCTCAGAGTCCCCAAGGCTCAAGAGCCCTTTCTCAGAGCAGGGCTTTAAGGAGCACAGTTCGGTTTCTCTGCAACCTTCCACTTCATTCCCCGCTTGGTTTTCTCTTTAGAGCAGGGTAAGCATATTCCCTGCAGAAGATGAGATTTAGCAACAGCAGAGTTATCAGAAGCCTTTTGTGTCAAATAAACACTACGTTTCTTACAAATAGAAAACATACAAGTCATAAATCAAGGGCCCAATTCAGAGAGGCTCGTCCCTGCAAAGGTGTCAGTGCACGTGCATTTGGACGGCTGCTGCCCTCAGGCTGCCTGATGGAAGTTTTGACCCAGGATATTAATACAGTTTATTTGACACAGAGCTAACCAGGCTGGAGCTCAGAGGTCTGCTTACATTATGAGACTGCAGGCCTTTGGGAGATTAACACCTAGAGAAAAATGCATCTGTGTTTGTTTTGGGTGAGGCTACAATTTAAATTCTTATGTTATCACACAAACTAGACATGATAGATAATCAATGCCCTGTGATAGCTATTATTGAGGAACTAAGCTAGTTTTGTTTTGCAGGATCATTATTCAGCATATCTTTCTTCCTGTGTTCATTTATATTTAAAGTCAGATCAGGCATTTATTTTCCTGAGACTTTTATGAATTCATACCTATATTTTCATCTCTCATCATAAAGCAAAACTGCCTGGATTATGTCAGTGCTGTGCTTTTTTGCAGCAATATAAAAATATATTAATATTGTTGCAAAACATTATGTCACAGAAACCATACAGATGTCAGACTAAAAGGAATCTTAAGAGGGCATCCAGTCTATCTTCTTACCCAGAAGCAGCATCAAGCCTAAATTCCAGCTATGACGATGTCTGTCAAACTTCTTAAAACCTTCAGAAGAGAGTTTACAACATCCCTCGGTAACCTATTCCAGTGATTAACAATCCTGTACAGATAGATTGTATCACAGAATCACAGAATGATTTGGGTTGGAAGGGACCTCACAGCCCATCTAGACAAAGCCCCCTAATATGGCAGGGACATGCTCCACTAGCCCAGGCTGCCCAAAATCCCATCCAGCTTGGCCTGGAACACTGCCAGGGAGGGGGCAGCCATAGCTTCTCTGAGCAGGCTGTGCCAGGGCCTCACCACCCTCACAGAAAAGAATTTAATCCTAATGTCTAATCTAAATATCCCATCTTTTAGGTTAAACCCATTACCCACTGTCCTATCACTACACTCCCTGATAAACAGTCCCTCCCCAGCTTTCTTGTAGGCCCCTCTAGGTACTGGAAATCTGCTGTAAATCTCCTTGATCCTTCTCTTTTCCAGGCTGAACGTGCCCCACTCTCTCAGCCTGTCTTCATAGCAGAGGTTCTCCAGCCCTCTGACCATCTCCTCTGGACTTGCTGCAACAGCTCAATAGTTTTCTTGCACTGGGGACCCAAGGGCTGGAGGCAGCACTCCAGGTGGGGTCTCACCAGTGCAGAGCAGAGGGGCAGAATCACCCCCGTCAACCTGCTGGTCATGCTGGTTTTGATGCAGCCCAGGATACCATTGGCTTTCTGGGCTGCAAGCACATATTCCTGGGTCATGTTGGGTACTTGCATACCTGAGCATACTTTCCAGGATAATCTGCTCAACAATCTGCCAGGATTAGAGGGGAGACTGAACTTGTAGTTCCCTAGGTTTTTTCCCTTTTAAAAAGTGGGAGTTATGTTTCTCCTTTTCTAGACAGCGGGAACTTCAACAAACTGCCATCACTTCCCAAATAAAATGAAGAGTGGCTTAGCCACTACATCTGCCAGTTCCCTCAGGACCCATGGATGTATCTTGTCAGGTCCCATGGACTTGTACACCTTCAGTTTCCTTAGATGGTCTCGAACCTGATCTTTCACTACAGTGGGCAGTTCTTCCTTCTCCCAGTCCCTGCCTTTGCCTTCCATGTCCTGGGCAGTGTGACTATAGCACTTGCTACTGAAGACTAAGGAAAAAATTTCTTGAGTACCTCAGCCTTCTCCATATCCTAGGTAACCAGGTCTCCTGTTTCATACCACAGGGGGACCACATGTTTTTTGAACAACCAAAAGCCTTGTTTTGCTACCAGTGAAACCAATCTCTGAATTTATTTTCACAACTTTAATCCACACTTTAAGTAACTCCATCCCTTTTAAAAGCACTGACATCTGAATATAAGTCTACAGACACACGATGGAAATTTGGGGAGCGAGAACAACTAGCACAGATTGGGGTCAGTAGCACTGTTGCAGGATAGGTGTGCAATATACTTTCCACATGCCCAAGCAAGTAAAGCACTGATCTGCTAAATCTCAGTTCAGTTTGGTTTTCACAGAGCCTTCTATCAAGCATCTGAGAAAATACAGTCCTTCTGATCCCATGCTCAACAGACATGCTGACTGATAGATCTGCATCCTCTTTCTAACAACGCTTCCCGAGAAGACTTATACGCTCTCTCTGATGTATCTTTTCTAGCCAAACACACACAAATCTGTCAATCTTTCAGCACAGATCGTATTTTCTACGTCTTGGATCATTTGGGTCATTTTTCTGGATTACATCCCATTTTTCTGCATTGCTTTCAAAACAAGTCAAAAACCAGACCCAAAAATCCAGCTTCTGACTTCTCGGCACTCAACAGAGATGTCTTGCAGACAACAGCTTTGCTCACATGCTGCACACTAAGAGTTGCGCCTTTAATGCAATTATCACATCTTTTATTCCCATTCCACTTGCCAGGCACTAAAACTCCATATTCTCTCCTGCTGCCAAGTCACTGTGTGGTTACAGATTATCTGATACATACTACTTTGCAGTTTTGTAATCTGAACGCCATCATGCTAATAACTTTCTTCCCAACATATCATGTTCATTCATTCCTCTAATCCTGACTTCTGAAGCATTTCTGTACCCTCTCAGCCTAGTGCCCCCCCTTAAATATTACACATCCACTTCCTATTCCATCATTTGGGCCAGTCACGAAAATATCGACTGGAACCAGGTCCACAATTAATCTACTCTTCTGAGAGCAAAACTGAATTCTCACTTTAGCAGGGCACTGCTGCTAACTACTGCCTCAGCGTAGGTGTTCAAAGAATCAGGCCCTCCCCTCATATTCAGGCCATGTTTCTCCAGTTTACTTATGAGCATATAATGTGCCATAGTGTCAAAAGCCTGGCTTAAGTCAAAATGTATCACATTTACCACTTGTGCCTTATCCACTAAGCCAGCTTCCCTGTGAAGGAAGGAAATTAGATTGGTCTAACATGATTTGTTCTTGACAAATATGTGTTGACTCTTTTTTTATCACCTTATTATCTGGATGGTGCTTACATATTGACTGCTTAATAATTTGTTCTAGTATATTTTGAGGTATCAATGTTATACTGACTGGTGCAGAATTCCCAAGGTCCTCCCCTTCCCCCTTTTTAAAGATAGATACTACAGCCTGTTAAAGAGACATGTACCTTCAAGAGAAGCAAGTCTTTGTAGGCATTGGGATAGTCATGTGCATGAATACAGTCAAGAAACATTTACCTATTTTCTAAAAACAGGGCCAAAATCGGTAAGTCAAATTTATCTGCTGCATTATCTTGAGATGAGACAAAAACAAGCAAAGTCTAGGGTACAGGACAAGAAATGAATATTATATAAACAGAATCATTCATTGTACAGAAATACGATCACTGTTATGTAACCTTTTCCAACCTCCTGCCAGTGGATGATTATTTCCTACAGAGCATTTTCCACTGCTTTGTTCAACAGAGATTTAAGCAAATCAGTAAATAACTTCCCCCTATTTCCCTTGGGAAACTGTTGCATGGCTATATAATAGTCCGTTTGGTCTCACTGAAAACAATAATGCAATGCTGAAACATATTCAGTAGCAGCTAATTGTGACAACAAATACGTCATAGTAACACCACCCCTCCTATGTCCCATTCAGACAAGCATTTCTGTCCACAGGTATTATACCTACTTATTCTTCTGTTGCTTCTCCTCTGGTTTCTGAATAGCTCATCTTTTTTGTGTTTCCCATTGTACACAAGCACATGCACATGTTCACATCTGCAGAGGTATGTGGAGAAGCTAGGAATGCCCCACCTTCTATTTCTTGGGTGCAGTTACATCGAGCATCTCCCATACTCCCACTGGTCTCTACCATAGTTCCTGGTGGAGGGGACAGGTCTTCCTCAGGGAGATGAACTTGGAAGGAGAAGAAATGAGAACAGGAACACCACTACATCTACCTCTGCTATAATACCACGTATAACTACTTCACTTGCATATGAAGGAATGTAATATCTTCCCTTACCATCACTGAGGTGTATGATAGACAAACAGACTCTCACAGAGAATTAGACACACGCCTAAAAGCAGCTGAGTCCAGCAAAGGTAAATCTGAACATTGTCTACATACTGCCTAGATGCTTCAGTATATCTATATGGAAATGCCTAAAATACAGACCACAGCCTGTCAGGGGAGGTTGAGCCCTCATTGATTCCAACCTGTCACTCCTCTACTTTTCTCCTGATTTACTAATTTAATCTGATCCAGTTCCATTCAAATAACTCTGGTAAACTGACATGCCTGTAGCAGAATAGGCTCCCGAGCTGCTTACAAGCCAGCAATTTCTCCACATCTCCCATCACTCCAGCTACCTCAGATATGCTCTGCCCATTTCTATTTGTAACACGTTCAGACTCAGGGGTTTGTGACCAGCCGAGAATGCACCAAGTTCTCATCATCACAATGACTACTGGAATTTATTTCTTCATACTAACCTTTGCATCTATTGAAATAAAGTGGGATTAGTTTTGACGTTGACTCTGGATCCCCTGTATCCCGCTCTCTCTTTCGGATAGTGCCTGGGAGTGAAGTATAGCTGCAGTATCACATGATAAACCCACTGCACGAAGAAACGCTGTTTCCCATTCTCCATGCATTTAAATCAGAGGTAGTTGACCTGTTTAGGATATGATCTATTCAGATAATAAAACCCACATGGCACATAGTAAAACATTTTAATCCATGATCCATGCATATACTTCTCTAGAAACAAAGATGGTTACAGACTGTAGCATATAAAATTTGCCCTGAGCTAGAGAGCCAAAGCCCTTTAGCACAGAGACATTTTTGAATTGTGAACTTTATAAAACCCAACCCATAAGTTCTGCAGATGTAGCTTATTGCTGAGAAAAGCCTAAGATGTTAACTGCCAGTGTTAGCTCATATAAGCTGGTATTTGTAAGAAGTGTGCTGTATAACTTGTATTATTTTTCTCACCTTTCCTCTATAGTAAAAGCCAGCTATTGTAAATTAAGGCTTAATTATTTTCTTTTCTTTTTTTCTCTTTGGAATGGTTTGAGGGTTTAATGGAGGTAAGGATGTGGTTTTGTCCTCTGCCATTTCTAAAAATGGTACAAATCGAAATGTATTTTTTAAAGGAATTTTACTACCTGTTTAATAAGTTTTTAAAAGGTTCTAGTATTGCATCATGGGACTACGTATATGGCAGGTCTTTTCCTTCACGGATGAACAAAGAACATGCCCAAGCAATGCTTAGTAACATTAATGGCAGTTGCCATCCAAAAATCCCTTGTGAATTTTAGGTGAAGGGATCCAGAAAAGCTAGTCAGCTTGAAACATTATTTAAAGACATGGAGTTTGGACACAGACCCACACAAGCTGTTTAGCAGCAGATTATCCAGACTGTATTGGTGTTCCTTAACCTTATGGCTGCCTACAACTGAAATTTTAAATTGCTTTTATCCAACAGCAGAAAGGGACAGACAGCAAATCAAGAACACACGCAGAGAGATGCCTCAGACTGACCACTGTTGGCTCCTTTCTTCACCTGGCTGCAGACAGACACCGTTCAGTTCCAAGTATCCGTGGTAGGACTTAGCCAGAGGCTTTGCCTTTTGGCATTTCATGCTTCGGAGAAGATTCTTTGCATGCTAATAAAGATGCCAGGAAGACCAGCTGCTCCTAAACAGTTTGCAGGGAGGCAGATATAATTAATTTACAAGTTGGAAGCACATTTGACAGAGAGAATTGTTTTGTTACCCCCAAATAATCGAGAAGCTCATATGTGAAATGTACATGCAAGTACATCTGCTGTCACTTAAATCCCATACATTTACGCTACCCTAACTGAAGACACTGTAGTCAACTCTCATAGCTAGCCATGAAGATGATTTGCAGAATAATCTAAATACTGCTGTGCAAGGAAAAGCTTGATCAATAGGCCCCATAACTTAGAAGGTTTAAAATTATGTTACTTTAATGGTATGTCCAAGAACATTAAGCCCAATCAAAGTCTACCCAGCTGGTCATGTTTACCAAGGCCCAGGCCTTCTTTGGGTCATCACAATCATGACTTCCACCAAACTCAATGCCTAAGACTCAGAGCAATAAGAACAGCATTATTTAAGCATTTTTTTCCTTTGCTTTTTCTTTTTTTTCACCCATATTCACATAAACTTGTCACCCATTTGCATACATTTGAACAGTTTGCCTGACTATAAGGCATCTGCACTTTTATGTTCATTTCCCTGACATCTGGAGTGCTATAAATTCAATGCTTGCCTTATTTTTTTCTTTTTCTCTCGCCCTGTCTCCCCTGAAGTAGTACTGGCAGTAGCACAGATCAATCCAGTCACATTCAGATCCAAACTCACTGGAGATTTCCAAACTTGAATGACTCAAACTGGACCAAAAAGAGTGGTGGAAAAAAGTCACCATTGGTATCTCTGTAAGGAAAAAAGCAGCATTACGATTCCCCTGCAACAAGAGGCAAAGGAAAATACTAACAATGAACAGCTAAAGATAAATGGCTTAAGTTGCCTCAGGGCACTTTGGAAGAGAACATCGGGGCACATACGACCAGCCCTCACCCACTTCTGATTCCTCATTTCTGGGTAAGCAGGAGTTGACACCAGCACTTCAAGGGAAAAAATGCCTAAGGCAGCTCTGGGCTGACCAAGGGAGCAAAACATTCTCCCTCTGTGTGTCCCTTTGGACTACTAGAAAGGTAAGGGACCAGCACGGCAATGAGCATGGGGATGCCAAAATTCGTACAGCAAATGTGAAAGCTGTAAATTCATTTAATGGGAATGTTTGGAGTAGCCCATCACCCAAAAGGGACATATGAGAACCACTTTGCAAATCTCCAAGATATTGCAACACACAATGCAAACATACAATTAAGTTTTGCAAATTTGGCCAAACACCAAAGGCTTTGGAATTTGGCTGAACATAAAGTTCCCTGATTCTTCTCCTGACTCTCAGCTTTCACTGCAGACTGAAACAAAAAGTAGAGATACTATTCGGCTGCTCATTCCTCTGTTGCCTGTACCCTGATATATTTTTCTTGCTCCGTTGGGATAGAAGAAATAAGAGAAATGAAAACAGGGCCAGTCTGGTGTCTGTTGAGGGATCATCTCTTACTAACCAAGAAATGGCAAAATCCTCCTAAAGGTTCTTTGGGGAATATTTACTTTGCCCTGCACTTTTTACTGTAATTGTGTTAATCCAACAGATTTGCTAAGCAGTAAAGCGTTAACTGGCACGTCTGAGGAATGCCTACTGGGTAATGTGTCTGCATGGGAAGAGGACTGAAAACACAGTTTACATAAGGGTGTGGACCATATGTGACAAAGAATATATTATAGTATATGTTTCCTTCATGGTTAAAATGTGATGAGGTAATGGGGAGCAGGGTTAAAAGCTGGAGAGACTATATTTATGCGTCAAGTTCAAGGGGTTGTTTTAATTTCTGGACCCAATCAATGACGACAAACTTCAGCTTTGCTTCTGTACACGCTTTGATAGCTTGGGAGGGATAGCGACTGTGTGTCCAGCTGGCATACATTTCTGTGCTGAACTAAATTTACTCTCTTAAACTGGCATTTTGAGTGGAAAGCATGGTGTCAAGCATGACAGAAAAGGCAAGTGGAGAAGGGAAAAGAGTGAAGTTAAATTAGGTGGAGTTGAATATAATGAAAAATCAAACCTGCAGCTATTTTGCCTATCGCTCACCTGCACATCTTTCCTCCATCTTAGAAATCACTCACTTGATCCCATAATCACCATGATAAGCTGCAGGGTGCATCAGGGGAACATTTTAACAGTTTCATTTTCTCATCTACCAAGTTAGGCTACCCACAGCCTCTGGGTTCACACAGGATATGAGAGACCAAAGCTTTTTTTTCCTCTTGCTGTTGTTGGCTGCTTTCACTGCTAGGGCTCAAGTCCTGTCAGCAGAAGCTTTGCAGCAGATGCACAGGGAACCTGCCGAACGTGTTACAAACTGACACAATTCCAGCAGTAGCCAGTGGTCTCACATAATGCAGTTATTTTTTCCAGGCCTGGTTTCTTCTTCCAGCTGAGTTCCCAAAAGGCAGAAATGCTTTAATGGACAGTTAAAAAATGAGCAACAGCGGCATCCAAAAGCCTTTTGTTTGTTACTTCTGGAGCACTCAGACGAGCTGGAGGGCAGGCTTGGCAAAGGTTTCCTGACAGAAGTACCGAGAGTGCCTGACACGGGGGTTTCACCTGTCAGAGCTGCCCCACTTTCCACAGTCCTACTTAGAAACTAATGGGAAATCAGTGTATCAAAATATGTGAGGTCCCACAGACACCTGCCCCCTTCCTCTCCCTCTCTTTGCCTGAGGACACCCGGTCACTCCAAAGATGAGAAGACACATCTCTAGACTACAACACACCAGGGCTTTTGTAAAGCATGATGAAAACTTGGGACAGTAATATAGCACGATGCAGCTTTGCCATGCTAAGAGAGAAGATAATCCAGGGATCAGGATTTCTTTTGAGGCAACCTCCAAGCATCTTCATTTTCAGTAGGATCTAAGCTTCTGAACCTGGAAATCTCTGCTGAAAGGTTTCCTAGTCCGCAATGACCTATGTTACAAATAGCAATTTCTACCACCACCAGAGCTCTGGCTTATAGCAGAGCCAGAAGCTCAGGACAAAACCTTGTCCGTGATACAGACAAGAGGCAACCTGAGACACAGCCAAGGTGAGAGCTTGCTTGATCCACATGAAACCTCATCAAACGCAAAATCAGTAATGGAGATGCCAAAGG
The DNA here is from genome assembly GCA_020800305.1 of Porphyrio hochstetteri. Classification (NCBI taxonomy): domain Eukaryota; kingdom Metazoa; phylum Chordata; class Aves; order Gruiformes; family Rallidae; genus Porphyrio; species Porphyrio hochstetteri. Next base: position 46,146,554 of record CM036907.1, read on the forward strand.
TGCACACTGGCACAGCTATGTTGAGAGGCGTCCCATTCCACACCTCTTTCCTTCCCACCATAGAAAAAATGCTGAAAATAAATCCCTTGATTCCTCTGAGGCTCCACACATGCAGTTACCTATGCACCATGTGTACAATATCTCCCTGGTCACTCCCTCTGCCTCCTCCAGCTACAGCACCAAGCTCCAGATGAGCAGTTCCAATTACTTGAACAATGATCTTGGAAGTAAAATATTTCCCTCTTTGCCACAAATCTTTATAAGCAGCGAAATAAACACCACAACATGCCTTCTTCCAACAGCTGGAAAATTATGGTCTGACTGAAATGACTTAATTCTGTTTTCCTATGGAATTTCTGTGCTGGGGGATTTCAGGAAGAAACTCTGTTGGCTTGAAGTGGGATGGGAAGCAGTGTTGTCATAAAGTGGGCAAACAAAAAAAGATGAAACAGTCTTAAGTAGACCTTACTGCAAAATAAATGTTTACACAAAACCCGGAAATATTCCTTAAAAACAGATCACGCAGGCTGTCCCTTGGCTTGTAGCCATTCCTCAGCTCCAGCTTACAACACTGTCTTAGCTCTAATGTACGGTATTGTGCTTCTCAACATCTTATATTGTTCTTCCTCTCTTATTACATCACAGAAAGAAGATACAGAAGACATACCCCAGTAAGGAAATACCTCTGCCAGAGCAACATTGCAAATCCAGAAGCTTTTCAAAGGGGAAAGCACTAAATCTGCACCCCTAATTACATGCTTGGTTGTGGATGCCATCAGAAGGCCTGTGACCACAGAGGAGGTACTGCAATCCCCTTTATTGCACAAAGATGACATGGAAGCTAAAGGTTTGGTCCTAGCAAATTAAGAGTCAAGTCCCAGAACCCGACTCTGGAGGAGAAAAGACAGACTGCAAAATACCTGGTGGCAACAGTCACTCCCTAGCCCAACACGCCCCAGTATCATTACAGGTTTGGTTACCTTTACTCGAGGCTTCCCCAGCACAATTCTCAGTAGTACTCAGTGCAATCTGGCACTCCACAGATGGATCCAAAAATCACTGAGACCAAACAGAAATTTTGAATTGTCCTTGTGATCACTGTTTCTCCATAAACTGCCTACTTCCTCCAAATCATAGCTGTGGGAAACCATCAGCAGCACCGGGGCTGACTTCAGGCAGTAATCAGGCTGAACATAAAAGTCAGAAATTAAAAAGAGCATGAGAAACACAAATGACATCTTTGCTGAAATTTCTCTTCTGTTTCAACTCTTATAGAAGGCCTTAAAAAACCCAAACCTTATCAGTGCTCTCAAAACACCACAAACATCTTGACTATTGTTCTGCATGACAAGGTTTTGGTAGTGAGGGGAGGGCTACAGAGGTGGCTTCTGTGAGAAGCTGCTAGAAGCTTCCTCCATGTCCCATACAGCAAATATCAGCTGGCTCCAAGACAGACCTGCCACTGCCAAGGCTGAGCCCATCAGCAATGGAGGTAGTGCCTCTGATATAACAGAGTTAAGGCGGCGGGGAAAAACTGACCAGGAGCAATTGCAGCCAGGGAGAGGAGTGAGAATATGAGAGGAACAGCCTTGCAGACACCACGCTGAGTGAAGAAGGAGGGGGAGGAGGTGCTTCAGGTGCCAGAGCAGATATTCTCCCCACTCACATTGAAGTCCATGAAGGACTAATGCCCTTGAGAAGGGCCCTGCACTGGAGCATGGGAAGAGTGCGAGGTATCCTCCCCCTGAGGATAAAGGAGCTGTAGAGAAAACTTGGGATTAACTGACCACAACTCCCATTCCCTGTCACCCTGTGCCACTGGCGGGGAAGAGGGAGAGAAATCAGGAGCCCAGGAAGAAGGAAGAGTTGGGGTGTCTTAAAATTTGTTTTTTTCTCAGTAGTTGACTCTTATTTGGTTGAAAATAAATTAAATTAATTTTCTCCAAGTTGAGTCTGTTCTGCCCATGACAGCAATTGGTGAGTGATCTCTCCCTGTCCTTGACACACAAGCCTTTCATTACATTTTCTCTGCCCTGTCCAGCTGAGGAGGGGAGTGATGGAGCAGCCTGGATGGGCACCTGGTGTCCATCCAGTTACGCTCCTTCTCTTACTCCTTACAGTTTCTATGCACTTTCTCTTACTTCAACTCCCTGTCCCTCCCAATTTTTCCTGTTTTGTTGAATAGTTGCCTACATAAACCAGAACGGCATAACTAAAAAGTCAAGGTGTACATTAAAACTTCCCCCAAACCAGAGATAACACTCATCCACCTTGACAGGTTTGGTTTTTTGGTTTTGGGGGTTTTTTTGTTATCCAAAGGAATAAACATAATTATATTTAAACCTGAAATTCCATACTTCATATATTTTTTCCTGTTGTTGTTATTTTTAAGCACTTCCACCAAATTACTAACTTTAAATTGCTCTATTTAGTAGGGTCAAGAAGGAAGAGCAATGAAGGCCTATCTTCAACACTTCACAGTGAGGAACAAAATTGATGCATAAATGTGTGTATCACTTTAATGTATCCAGCCCTATATATACACATAATTTTGTGTGATTTATATCCCTAATTAGATTCCCATGGAAACATTCTTCAGCTAACAATGTGTATCATAATCACCTTTTCTTCATACAAATGATTTCCTTAACTTTGCATGCATAACTTAGCAGCTTTTATTTTTAAAACTCATGTTCACAGTTTCTCTCCTGTTACCAGTAGGGGTGCTATGATAAGAAACTAATTTGCTGTAAAAATTACTCATTTGTCAAATAAGCATTAAAATAATTGTTCCCCTTTTGACTGTTACCCTGCTGTTTCCAGTCATTTTCAAAAACTAAATTATTTACTCATTTGAAAGTTCAGCTGTGCATATTTTAATTGATATTCCCTCATAGGACTCATATTGTTAATGACAATAATTAACCCGAAATGGCTGCTAAATAATTATGCTGAAAAGATACGAAGTATTTGTGCAGAAAGTAAAATCAGCATTTGAGAAACCATCAAAATGTACAACTTTCCTATTTTATGGCAAAGCATAGTAATAGTTCATAATCAAATTAAGGATGAAAAGGAAAAATGGAGATTACATGCTTTGATGCAGAATACTTTATGTTTCCAATATAGTATGGTATTCTAGCTAACAATGAGTACTCAGTCATTTTAATAAATCCCTAGTATTGCTATTCCAGATAGTAATATAAAGTATTCTCATGAAGTCAGTGCAGTTAGGAATGTGGTAAACTATCCATTAATAATATTTCCCTGCCATCTATCTATTGCATTTCATTCCAAGGAATCAGACCCCTGTAATAATTTATAGCTTACAGAATTAATGCTGAAGGCTTTCTTCTGGCAAGTGTTGTTGATTTCAATGATGATAGCTAAAAGCTATTGAGGCCCCACTTCTTTCTCTGGACACATCACAGGCCAGATGCATTACCGACCTAGTGTTTGTGTAACCATTTATACTAGCACAAAAACGATATCATTTTTGATTTAGCTTCTTTGCTTGTCGATAAGTGCAGGTTACGGGTGAGGCGAGCTCCGTATGCATTGCTAGAGAGACAGGATAGGCTCGTCTACACAGGAAGCAATCTGAGTTAACTAAGGATGTGATTTTAATGTGGGTTTCTATATACAACTATATTAAGCCCATGTGGACTCACTCATTCAGAATTAAAATAGCCCTAATTCACTTTAATCTAATTCACTTCCAAAGACCACAGAGGGGTTTAAAGTTGTTTAATCTATTTGAACAGCTCATTTGAATCCACATGCCTGAGTGTCCCCACAGACACCCACACAGACAAACAAAAACCCAGTAAAGCAGTAAAGAGGTTAAGGGTATGTTGGCAGAAAGTTTTATTTCATGGCTTTTTGTTGGAAAATTTGGGTTTCAGCTATATAGTTTCTTTGAAGAAGGTGTTGACATCAAGTGCTCCTAAGTTTCAGCTGGAAATTAAATTCCCTTTCTAAAAGGCACAGTGAAATGCTGCTGCAGTCCTCCTTGGTTGAGACTCACATAACCCCACAGCCTGCAGCCCAAGCAGTTGGGCCAACACAAGTCAGTAAGGGACAACCAGGATGCCATAGACACCCGGGTACACCAGAGAACATGTATTCTGGCTCCAGACCAATTTTACTATATTTTAGACCAAAATACTTCGTGGCTTTGATTTGTTATTGAAAATTCAAAAGATCTGCATGAGGGAATAACATTCCCTCCTTGTATCCTACCTCAGATGAGTTCTATTTGTAAAGGATTTTCCAGTAACCCATACCATCAGGGCATCCCCAGATTGAAAGGTTAGGCGATACCTGTCATCTCTTTGCAGAATGTATCATCTGTGTGCTAAGCTCTTCTAAGAATATGGATGCCTCTGAACTCACATTTTGCTCTTGTTAGAGGTAAAGGGCAGGCTTGAAGGAGTAACTGGGTCTCTGTTTGCAGGCACAGGTAAGGTGTTGGGAACATGCAAAGATGTTACATGGGAATGAAGGTTGGTCATATTCCTGCTTCTGCAAAAGTGCAGAGGTCTGGAAAAGGAGTCGGTTTTGTACAGGTGTTAGTTTTTAAGACTTGAAGCAAGTAGATGGCCCACCTCACAGGAATGCCATGGATTAAGCATAGATGTATTGCCAACTCTCGACACTTTTGAGTGCGTTCAACTGTAAAGCTCCCCCTCTTAGAATCAAAGGCATACATGAGACTTTCAAAGCAAGTGAATTTCTTCTATTCTTTGCTGTAAAGGAAAGCATAAAATTCTCAACTGAGTGAACTCCAAAGGTTTATAAAACCATAGAACTAAATGCATATTTTTTTAAAAGTCTGGTGCTTTAGAAGAAGTACTTCCTAATTTTTGAATGCTTTCAGTTAGCAAAATGCTTCATTACAGCAATTTAAATACTCCTGGTCAGAGAATGTTAATATGAATACATCTGTCTTTTTCACTTAAATTGCCTCCACAATCCTTGTACATTTTCACATGCACCTCTGGGAGTTTGCATGTGTAATCAGCAGCATTCAGAACTCAAGCATGCCTCTGAAAGTTTGGCTTATTTAGAGCCACCTTCCACATCCACTAAGTTACATTTTGGATTTTGAAAAAAAAGACAAATAGCCTACAGACGAAGAGCATATTTATGAAAAAAAAAAAAAGGAAAAAATGTCTTTTAATTGCTCAACCTATTGCTGTCTGAAAAATAAGCGCAAGCGATTCCTGGCACCAGATGACTCCCAGTTTTCACTGGCCAGCAAAGCCACATCTGCAAGTTCAATGAGATCAGTAAACAGTGTAGGTTAAGTAACTGGTTACTAATATTTTCCTTGAGCTAAAAAAGTTTTAAACAACTAACAACAACAACTGTGATCACGGTAACCTTCCAGAGGTTAACAGCATGCAGGTGGTCAATTTGAATTAAATGCAAAACAGACGGCTGCGGCATTATAAACTGAAGTCCTTGGTTAAGTTTGCTTCAGGAACTGGGTCTTCTTTCTCAAAAGCCTCAATGATACAACACATAAATGTCAAAATGACAAAAATAAGGAAGTATGTCATAGACTAAGCATTTTAATGCCTTTTCTGGCTCACTTTTGCAGGCTGAACTGTCTGTGTTGACCACATTTGATGGCATCAGTACTTAGAGTGGTTGTGTGCATGAGTTTTTAATAGCTGAAATAAATGGAGATGGCCCATCAGCTAACTGAACTGTGCCATGGGCTTGTATTTTAAACCACTGGAATGATACATTTTATACTGCATTTATGATGCCACTGTGCTGACCTTGTTAGTGTTGATAATCAAATACCAACTGGAAACAGGTTCAAATCCAGCTATCGATGGTATAAGTAGGGATCAGAAAGGATTATTTGTAGCCTTCCAGATACCTTTTTTAAAGCAAGTCTCTCAATCTATACCTAAGCAGTCAGATATACCTAATGGCACCAGTTTCCACCAAGAAATCCATTTGAAAGGTCCTCCAAAATAAGCATAGATTAAAGAGTGATAGGAGCCGAGAACTCTCTTGCCCAAGAGAAATGTTTTCTCCAACATGATTGAGAGGGGCTGTGAAAGGAATCTGGGTACGTTGGCACTGGTAGGGACTCCTATTCAGAGACTAAAGAGAAGTTCCCGGTGTGGGTCCTGAATGCATTTGAACTAAGCACTTGTGAAACCTAAGTCTGGCCCACAGTGGACACAGCATGGAAGAAGAGCTGTTACCAGAATGGAAAATAAAAACAGAGGAGCACTGAAGAGTCCTTCATCCCACATGAAGCTTTGGCTAGTCCAGTGTACCAAGAATTTCCTTTAAGAGCTTTTAGCAAAATGTTTTTCAAAGCTGAGCAACGCCTTTCTGTGATCTCCCACTCACTCAGCAGCCTATCCAAGCAATGAAGCTGTGAGTGAGCTAATGCCCAAAACCCAGAAGCAGGAGGAAAATGTAGTACTGTGTCTTGTCATATATATGTATACCAGCCAGCACCTGGACTCCACAGTAAAGCACCAGCAGTTCTGAGACATGACACTAAGTTTAAGTTGAGTGGCCACCAATAAATAAATAGAAATCTGTTCTCAGAGTGTTTCATAATGACCAGCTTCTTAAAACTAGCAATATTCATCCCCTAATGAAGCGATATCCCTCTGGGTACAATTGCTTCTCTGGCTCCAGTATCACCTCCTGAGTGACTGTACTGCATCTTAACTGAGGGCACGAGTCGCAGGCGGGCCCGGCACACCGGTGTACAGCAGCACGGTGCAGCGAGGTCAGGGCACGCAGCATCCAGACACCTTCCAGCGGCCACTTCACACAGATCACTGGACACGGGGAGGTTAGAGAGATCCCTTAACTGCATCATCCTATTGTCATTCATCTAAGTGCGTTCAGTTCTTCCCAAGTTGTGCTGCTTACCAAAGACAAGCTGCCTCTGCACACACCCTCGCAGATGCTCACACCCTCCTGCGCGCTCCCCGCACAGGCAGGTACGTGCTGGCACTAGACTGGAGATGCTCACGTGCACATCACCTAGATGTGTCTTTCCCAGCCAGCCCGGCTGAGTGGCCAAACCTATGCAGGAAACAGCTGAGCTCCAGCTGTAGCCTTTCCCTTACTAGTGGCATCAGTTGTTCTCTCTCCTTTCTGCTCAGCCAAAAGTTTTGAGGAAACTTACAGGAACTTCGTTACCCCAGTAAATTCTGGTTTAAATTGGCCAGTTCAGAAGTTATTAGGGAAAACAAACACTCCAACAAGCTTTTAACACACTTGTGAGGTTTTCTTCCTTCAGCAAACACTTAGCCAATTGAGTGAACAATTAACCGCTCTGGAAATTTTAAAACCTCTTAACATGCAGATTAACCTGCTCTGCAATGAATGCCCAACATTATCCCTTCCTAAAAACACCTGTTTTCCTTCCCATTTATTTGCACTATGTGCCTCTAATTTCAGCTGGAAAAAACAGGAAACTGAGATGCTCTTCCAAAAATCAGCAGCACTCCTATCACACTGAAATTGAAGGAATCCAATGATTCTGTTACAAACAGCAAGTTCATCTCCAGCTCCAAGGCTGGCAATAGGCTACATGATGAAGCAGAGTGTTTTTCAGCCTCTTCGGCCTCGCCCTGCATTACCTGTGAGTGATACATTACAGAATTGAACGCCAGAAATCTGCGTTTTAGAATAAAAAGTATAGTGTTTCATAATTTGATTTAAATCAATTATACCATCTCTCACTGGAACATTCATGAGCTTCAGAAATGAAATATATAAACGAAACCAGCTGCTCTGGATACTCTTTCCTTGGGATAGATTTCACTTGAACTCAATCAGCTTTCTTCTGCAGCACATTATTGTCATGCAGCATCAGAGTGGAGAGCCCCCAGTGCTGTATGAGTTATAGCAAGGTAACCAGTTATAGTTAAAAAAAAGTGCAGAAGATTAAAATTCTTTCCCGCAATGGCTGGCTAAACCCTGAGGAATGAATTGATTCCTCTGGGGCTGTCAGGGAAACTGAGGTAGTTATTGGCATCCCAGCAAAATCCATTCATTTATAGCTATTTACTACATTTCATAATCTCTCTGATTTGTCTCAGTCTGGAGCCCCTCTGTGCCCAACAGCACGGAGGTCAGCAGTGTTTGGGATGAAGAACAATTACAACTGGAAAAGCACACATCACCAAAGCTCCTTGTTCTTTAATCTCCAAGTATAATGCACGCGTAGATTTTGGCATCACTCTTAAAATGATTGTTTGTAACTAAATACTGTATCTCAGTGCTTAGATACCACAATGACTGATCTTTTCATAAATCAGAACAAATATATAGGGCAAAATCCTGGCTCTGCTGAACTCAACAGGAGCGCTGCCAGGCCCTTTAAGGGAGCCAGGGTTTCATGCACAAGGTTTTCAGCAGACCAAGCTTTGGTTGGGTTTTTTTTCCCCCCAGTGTTTTCAAGTCCTTTTTTCATCACGCCCTCCTTTCCTGTCCAGCATCCCCAGTAGCATCGTGCTGAGATGCAACTGCACGCTGAACTCCCAGCCAAACCAAATTAATACAAAACCACCCTCTGTTAAAATAAAGTACAATTCCAGCTTCAGCTGAAAAAAAACAGCCTTTATTTGTGATCGCTGTCAGGCTGCCCAAAGTCTTTGCTCACGAGGCACTGGCCTGTATTAAGGCTGGTAAAGGACTGTCCATTTTAAAGAGGGACAGATGAGCTTAGGACATTCCAGGCCAGAGCAGAGTTAGGGATGTAATGACAGCCTTCACTCACCATTTCCCTGCTTTTGTCAATCTGAACCAAACCAAGTTTTGCTTACTTTTCCCCTCCCTCACTGGAAAACCCTTCTTCCCCAACATCTTCAAAAAGGGTCAGAATAAAACCAGAGCCAGCTCCTCTCTGGCACTTCTCCATCACAACAGGATTTTCTGAGGGCTTCTTCATATGTCATCTGCACAGAAGGGTGGCCACTGCCTTCCACTTTGCCACACTTTTCCTCGCACATCTCTGTTACCATCGCATAATGAAACAAAACTCTCAGCAATACCCACATCCTTCAAGTTTATGAACATAGATTCACCCTGGGATCCTTCCATGCCTTCTAGGAATAGACTACTCCTGCAGAGAATGGACAGGAGTGCTCCTGTTGGGTTTCTGCTTTGAAGCATGGCCAGGAGTCCTCCAACTCTCTTACGGAGGTCAATGGTCCGTTAACTTAAGTAAGGGAATACTGCCAACAGCAGGCAGAGAAGGCTGAGGGCACCAAGTACCACTACCACAATCTCTGTTATTTTTTTAAGGGTTCATGTTAATTTAGGGTTCATTTTGAAAACATGCAGAGTCAAAACAAAGGAAAAAAAACCTCCATCTCTCCCCCTTTTTTCATGCTTTCCTTAAAGAAACAATAATTTTCTGAAGCAGCTATTCATGTATCTTCTCTTACTATATTACCCAAGTGTTGCACATTCCTCTGTAGACCTACACATGTGAGTTTCCTTCAAAGTAAGAGCATGCCTTATTTTACAGCTAGAGTACTGAGCCAAGGAGAGGCGACGAGTCTGTCATCTTAAAGCTACAGTGGCCCCCAGAGCTGAAAATAAGACTATTTTCACAGCTACCCTGTGCTTAACCTTCACTGACTCCTATAATTTACAACATGGAAGTGGGTATCATATGCAATCATTAGTGACTACAGAGTTGAGAGAAATAATGACCTATTCACTAACAGACTAACAAACTCTGTTTACATTAATATATGTGAAGACTTGTATTCCTAAGTAGTCAATACCAGAAATGTGTTTGTATAGGATTAACAATGTCAAATTAATATGTATGACGAGACAGCACTTTCTATAACTTGATGATAAAAACTAAAATGAAGACAAATCCAAATGTTCTCGTGAATGAAGAGAGAAGCAGAAGAGGGAACAGAGAAAGACAGAATGAAAGAGAGGGAAAAGGAGTTAATCATCTCTTTATCAAGAGGAAAAATGAGTCATGTAGAAGATTCTCTTCCTCTGCTTGAAGAGCTTGAAAATGCAGGTCTTATTGCTAAAATATTCAAACTAATCGCTAACAAACAGAATTATTTTGCACAAGAACAGATTATTACTACAAGTCCTGACTAGAGAACAAGATTTTTTTAAAAGACTTTAAAAGCATCTGAGGAATTGCAGTAAATAGTGGTATCTTAACAACAGGAAACTACTCACTTGTGAGCAGACTCCTTGATGGGTTCATGTTTTTTGGCACATTGACCTCAGCACTCCTCATTTCTTTACCACTATTGAAAAATCTTATAAAAAGGGCTTAAAGCAAAGTGGGTCAAAGAAGCAGGTGTTGCAGTGTATTTTAAGTAACATTTTTTTCAATGAAAAATGGAAGCGTGAGGTTGACCCCCAACAACAACATCACAGAAAGGTTTTAAAGTTTGAAGGATGACTCTCCTGAAATGCACATCTGACCTAGTGACCCCTGTAAGGCAAGGCAGGGCTGAATTAAAGTGGAAAGAGGGTTCCAGGACACAAGATTTAGGTTTTCAGAAACAGAAGCACTAGTCAAATGTGTCCTGGAAACTGCCTTAAATTTTACTGCGGGGATCTAGAAACTCTGTTGCTAAAATACCCCTTTCAACAGGTGGGAATACTCCTCCATCCAAAGCACATTTAAAAAAAAAAAAGAAAGAAAGAAAAAGAACAAGTCTTTGGACTTATGTGGATCTCTCCCCCTGAAACCTCATCTTATTCCAAATTTCAGCACTCGATATTTTGTCTTTCCCAGTATCTAAATTAAATATCCATCTGGCTTGACTGAGCTGTGAGCTTTATTTCAGAAAACACTCTTCCTTTCAGTGGTGGAGATAGCACTCAAGGACCACGTGGTAGTAAGTGATGGCCTCTGAAAAAATTGTATATCCTTAGAAAACACCTGCAGAGGACCGAGGAATACAGTCAAGAGACAACGTTTGGAGGAATAACCCCTACTAAAACCACCATATGGATTTAGTGCCCCATCAGTTTCCTTAAGGATAAGACGAGAGACTGAATTTCTGTTTCTTCTGGTCTTGGGAATAACAGGAATTGAGCTTTCTCCCATTTCACCAAGGGCCTGCAAGGCTGGTGATTTGGCTGTGAAAGCAAACCCCCTTCTCCCTCACAAGGCAGGGCACTACAGAAATGAAATAAGATCAAGAGTGCTTAAAAACCTACTGCAGAACAACAGGTGAATATTAGCCATAAATGAAATCACATCGATGAGAGTACTCTCTTGCCTTGCTAAAGAAGGGACTAAAGCTGATGTTTAAAGCTGATCTAGGACCTATTACAAAGGCCACAAAAACATAACACAGATTTAAGAATCCTGTATTCTCTCGCTTTTTAAATTTTTTATTTACTCTTTCCTTTTCTCAGCCTCCAAGATCCAGAGAAGCAGATGCAGTCCTCTGAACCCCACACTTCAGTATTCACCAACCACTGTGGAAAACTGTGCAGAACATACCTTGTGCCCTCAGGAAGCTGATGAGATTTGAAAAGAGAAAAAGCACACAACTTTATTGAGGTCGGCGCAAGCCCAGAGACTTGCAAGTTGCATGTCGCTGTTAATCAAAGTGACTGTGCCAACATGATTAGAATACCCACAAAGCCAAGCCAATCAAGCAGCTAACTGAGGGAGACCACAGAGCAGATAGCAAATACCACTGGAGTTGTACATTGTCTCAAAAGATTATCACTGCAGTTGTTCAAACTCTTGTGACCAACAAGGGATTCCAGTGACTCATTGCTATTGTGTTTCTGCAGCTCGACATTATGCCCCATGCATAGTCTGGAGCTCCACAGCACCACATGTGTCTAACAATGTGCCGCACTTCATAAAATATCTTTGCGGTAAAAAAAGTACTAAAAGTATTTGCACAATAGCAGAATGCCAACCAAGCACTGGACTACATTAGAACAACTCATTGGGTGCCTTTCCAAAACAGCATCTGCCATGGCCCCCAGGAAGCAACTTGAAAAACAAAAAATTAAAATAAAATAAGGGATTTTTCTGAAAGATCACAGCTTTTAACATACCAAGGAAACTTCAAGAAGCAATTAACATATGACTCACCTCCCTGAGGTCTATCCCATGGTTTCATTATCAGTCAAACAGAATCCATTGTTGCAAAAAGCAGTTCAAAGTGGCCACTCCATGCATGTGCCACAAATAAGCACAGCAAGTCTTCATGCACATCAAGCTTTGTTTAAAAAAGGAGGAAGGCGGGATAACATTTAGAAAGAAAACAAACAATCCCCTCTACATTGGAGTGTGGAAGGCCAGGCAAAGCCCATAGGAAAGAAGATGGGTGACTTTTCAGATGCTCTTAAAAGTTTCCCAAGAAAATTATGGCCAGCACCTGGGACACACCAATCAGCTGCTCTGACAAAGGTCAGAAAAGAAAAGATCCCCTGCTAGTTCAACAGCGGCAGTTTCTTAAATAATCTCGAAACAAGGAATAGCACATGAGCACTTCTCAGGATTCAGACAGGAACACAGGGCCTGCATCTTAACTGCTGCTGCTGTTCCCAAAGTATCGCTCTCGTGAGCAGAGCCGAGTATCCTCTTCAGATCAGAGGAGCCAGGCGCCCTGAAATGAAAACAACAGGCTTAATTGACATCCTGGAAAGGAATCATGGAGGAATCCCATCCAAAAGAAATGGTTTGGGTTCCTGCCACAACTAAAGAAGCAGATGTAACTTCTGACGCTGACAAGTGCTGAGTGCAATACGAGATGAAGGTAAGAGATAACAGGGAAACCCTCTATACATCAATCATGTCATAGAAGGAAGAAACCATGCACAGTAAGAATCTAGGCTGAGTTAAAGGTTAAAAAAAGGAATCATGACATAAGGTTTTTTCTTGGGTAACTGGGGGGAAGGAGGAAGGGGACTGCATTTTCTAATTAAACAAAGTCCTGATAGAAAACTGCATGTGCAAACAGAGGGTGCTCTAACATTAGATTTGGTCTGCTGCAGGGTAGATAAGCAGCAGGTGGGAGCCCTGCAGAGGAAGGACAAGTCTCTGGGGATGCTGTTCGTTCCCCTCTCTCAGCTGGTGGAGTGACACAGGAGCCTTTCCATGTCAGGACTGCACCAAAAACATTCACGCTCTTCCCTCTCCCGTTTTCTTTTCCAGAGTCCCGCACCAGACTGCAAACAAGATACGAGGAGCCTTAGGGACAGGATGCACAGCACACACAGGTACCAGGACATGGCTGAGAGCCATCAAAGACGTGGGCCTTCTCCTCAACAAATAGTCCTTTCTCTGCTGGCATGCCAAGCAGAAATGGATGACTGCAGTTTATGGCTTCCATTCATGTGGACATTCACCTCTCTGGTGAGGTAACTACTCGCTATCACTACACTATCAAAAAGCCTAAAATCTGGCACAAATCTTATGGTGAGAATACTGTTCTCCATGGTAGGTCTTGGAAAAAAAAAGTTAGGTAGCTAAAAGGAGGGATATATAATAGAGTGGCACTTCACAGTCTCTTTGTGGTTGCCCACTACCACAGAGACAGCATCCTGCTCACAATGCTCCACAAAAGCATCCAAAATACAAAAAAGCTTCAAGTGAACTTCTCAAACGTTAAAGCATCACTGTAGTTTACCATGAAAGGTGCGCTTCACATACATATAGAACAGAAACCCTGCAACAACACAAAGCTTTCTACAGATATTCAAGGCACTCTTTCAACTTTTATTCACTTAAGCAAAACATCACTGAAGCAATGTTAATCCTCTTGTTTACAGTTACACCCACGAAAGAAAGGGAATTCACAGCTAAGATCAAACAGATACACTAAAGGGAGCTATTTAACATCACTAAGGATAGCACCCTATAATTACTGTATTCGAGAGGTCGGGTGTTTCAACACAAGTTTTGCTTTAAGAAAAAAATATATAGGAAACTTCATTCAGATCTGTTTCCGTCTCAGCCTGGTATGTACTTTCAAGTTAAAACAGTACCAATTTACCAATTATGGTTTCAGAAGCTCAGATCATCAGAAAACTACAGGAAAGAGGCAACATAGCCAAAGGAATGTGAAAAACATAGAGCCACCAAATGCAGCTGCACACCCAAATATAAAGGCTTTTGCCCTCACACCTGCAAAGCACAACTTTTATCAAGGACATGTTGAAAACTGGAGGAGCTCAGTGCAAACATAACCTTTGATGGCAAAACCTTTGATGGCAAAACCCTGAACATCCTTCAAGTCTACATGCGAGGTCTTATTAGCCTCCACAGAGTATTTTTTGGGAAACGTGGGGGCCTGTTTTTCTGAAACTTCATTCACAGTACCATCAGAAGGTGGTTTTCACAAGCAGCCTTAGCTCCAGGATGTAAAGCATCTTAGATATATAAAGCAAATGTTCAGGAATCCAGACAATCCAAATTTAGGACCTTTTGTAACGTTGATGGCATTTGAATAGAAGCTAGGATGGGTACTTCCGTTCTTGGTGGCAGCTCTAGGTTCAAAGGGAATGACAGACTACTGTAAATCCTGATTAAAAAAGGAGAACATATCTGACTCCCAACTTAGTTAAAATTCCCACTGAAGTTTGCAGTCAATCCACTGCTTTACCAGAAGTCACCACAAAGTCCACAAGACACTGAGGTCTCATGCACCCCTTCAGTATCATCAGTCTAAATATAACTGTGGGATTCATGGTAATAGAAGATCTCTTCACATCTTGATAATCACCATGAGGAACAAGAAAAATAGAAGGAAGCCTGCTCCTATGAAAACTAATGGATTTTACTAGCAACTTCACTTGAATAATCCCCGTTACATTGAAATCCCAGTGATGCAACTCCTCCGTGCCCTTGAGAAACCCCATTCACTTTTAGCAGCTGAAGCATTTAAGATCTACAACATAAAGCCATTGGCTTTTGAACGCAGGTTGCTTCATTTTAAAACATTACTGCTCTTTGATGTTTATCTGTTTAAGAGAGTTTATTGCAGCTAATTCACAGCAGGAGTGCCCTGTGGCATCCTCAAAAATTGTATTAAACATATAAAAGATAAGAAAGGAAAACATAATAATTATATAATCTAATTTTTTATGGCTACACAACAAAAATTAAATCCTAATTTCGTAATGTATATGCATAGAACTATTTCTGACACATACCAAAACCATGAAGCCATCATACACAGGCCTTTTTATTGGAAAGTCTGACAAACTGAAACAGCAAGAGGCCCAATACCATATTAGTTAGGTTTCAACTTTATTTAGAAAATGAGCTGCAAGGATAAGCCAGAAACATATGGATGGAAGGTTGTTATCCGCAAACAGAGTCAATGTGCAAATGGCATTTTTTGATTTACTAGAAATAATACTACAACAACTGCTGCAGTCACTCCCCCGCACCACTTAGATTAAATTCTTTACTAACTAAAAATGGCACTTTTTTGTAATTGCGTGTTGCTCCGCTGCCTTGTGCCATCTGATGGGTGTCAGCTGCAACTGCGGACCCAGGCAGCAAGTGCCATATGAGCCCTCTGAGGATCCCCGGAGCCATGGCAGCAGCGTGCCTCACCCAAAGGGAAGCATTTGGGAGCAGTGCCTCATAACAAGTTGAGACGCTAGTGGAATGGACCGCTCCAGTGCATGCCATTAAGCAGGTCACTACCATGCTTTTATCTTTAGCTGTACCTTTTGAGGGCAGAAACTTGAGGGTTACATGCTCAAGTTTATTCCTGAGCAACGAGTTTGGTCTAGCTTTAGTACAGATCAATTATGACCAAGTGATCTATAATTCTAATTGCAAGCACCAAAGAAAAGGTTGTAGATGGCAAAACTCAATAGAAAGCTGCTGTAAAACAACAAATGTTTCTCCAAACAGTGCCCTCCACAGTAGTGGCCACAGAACAGGACTGAGGTATGCTGTACCTCTCTCTGTAAGCAGACAAAAAAATTGTGAAATCACATCACAAAGAAGTTATTGCAAAGGAAAGCCCAGCTGACAGACATTCCACTGAGTCACTTCTCTCAAAATGGCCCCTCAAAAGAGTCCTTCTGAGATGCTTTCCAGAAGTCTGGGGATTAGATTGAATTTTCTTAAAGACTTAAAGTTCTTTTAGGGTTGATGCCTTCACGCTGCATTCCCAACTCAGCCCACATCCAACTGGAAGATGTGCATTCATGCTATTATTCCACAGGGCTGGCAAGTCTAAAGATGAAGAGTTCTTCCACCATAGGGAAGAGCTTTAAGATTATCTATCCCAGATGCAGTGGCTGGGGAGAAAGGATAATTCCAAAGGATAAATCAGGACAGACAACCAAGACCTTATTTGTGCTAAAATGCATGTGGATGGATTCACCAGATGTTCAAAGGTCAGCTCTGAGCTCCTAAATTTCACAATCTGAGATCCACCTGCTAGGACCAATATTCAGCTGAAGGGTTAAGAATAAAGACAAACACTGAAAAAATACAAACAAAATCCAAAATACACTTCTACAATGACTGAAATTTCAAACAGTAAGGTAGTTCAACAGAAAAATGTGACATATATTCACCAAGAACCAAGTTCCTTGAAAACAGAGACAAAACAACCTTTTTTAAACAGCCTGAGAACACTGGAGCCCAGCTAAGCATCTGATATTTTATTACTTGATAAAGAGCCTAAAAAAACTAACAACCCACAAATAAAACCAAAACACCCAAAACTTTTGAGTACTTCTTCATATTGAGAGAAAATGTGCCACATGCTGTATTACATTCTCAGCAGGCCCTTTGGTTCCAGCAGTGAAGATTTCTGATAACAGTCAATCCTGCTTCCTGAGTGGAAAATGACAACATAGACAGGTACCTTTCAGAAGAGGGATGTACAGGTGGAAGACCCTTTGAGGAAAGAACCTGCATTCCAGCTATTGCACAGTCAACTTATCTGCCTTGTTTTGTGTATCTTTAGACCATGCAAAAGAGGAGTATTTTTTGAGGTCCTCTCAAATCCTCTGAGGACCTCAAATCCCTGTAAATCCTCTCTATTTTCATTTCCATCAGCCAGAAATGAGACACTCTCAACTTCTAGGCATGCCAAAAAACATTTCTTTCAGAGAAAAATTATTCCACAAATGCCAAATGTTGTGCCTAAATACTCCCTTCTCCAATGTTAGGCACTCTGGAACAAAACTAAACCAGCCTGAATGCTGTCTAAAACTCTGAGCATTGTTTCCTACTGGATAGGCACCTCCGAAGGCCTGGAGCCAGCAAAAGGCAGGTGGGAGGTTTAACCTGGCTGACTACAGCCCCAACTGCACATTTAACTCCACAAACACAAAAAGCCACACTTGCCCTGCAGTTGGGATCTGCAAAGGCAATCCCCTTTCTGCTTTAGCCTTTGCAGCTGAGATAGCGAGACCTTTAATTGTCCTCTGTCACCATTTTACTAACACCACATATATATATTGGCTTCATTAGCTGAGGCTACTTCTGCACAGCGGTGTTGCTGACTGGA
The DNA here is from genome assembly GCA_020800305.1 of Porphyrio hochstetteri. Classification (NCBI taxonomy): domain Eukaryota; kingdom Metazoa; phylum Chordata; class Aves; order Gruiformes; family Rallidae; genus Porphyrio; species Porphyrio hochstetteri. Next base: position 46,164,055 of record CM036907.1, read on the forward strand.
AATTTCTGCAGAAAATGAGAATTAAGCAATTTACACATAAGTCCAGTTTATATGTACAGATTTCCTCTGCTTAAAGCCAACCAGACCTCAGAAAGAGAAACAAGTAAAATTGCAGACCTGCTACGCTTGATATTGTCTCCTTTAGCAAAGGGGAGAATTAAAAAAAATCCAAACCTGTTATTTGCCATTTTTATGCAGCTCCTATTTCATTACCCCCACTAAGGTATTCCTCACACATGAGAGAGGGAGGGAGGAAAGAGGAAAGAAAAGATTTAATAAATAACAGAGAGGAAAATCCTGATGACGTTAATCTCAACCACAGTAAAACAATAGTTTGAAAGCACGCCAGGTCTCTCTCTACAGTCTCAGGCTGAAGCCCAGCACAGAATTCATTAAAGTAAATAAAATATAACAGTGAATGAAAAAGAAAAATAGTAAGAAAGATTGCATGAATAATAGAGAGAATCTGAGCACAAGTCCAACCAGATGATGTCAACTATTATTTAATTTTTACTTTGCTCTCTCAGAGAAAACACCAGAGAGAGCAGGGGGAGGGAATGCTGTGGAGGTAGCGAGAAAGAGGCAAAGATATCCCAGAGGGGTTTTGATAACATAATCACTAAAATAATATATAGATTTTTAAAAGGCCTTCAACATTATTAATTCCCTTCCAAAGAGAATACAATGGAGAGTCAGTGGGAAAAAAAGTAATGATCAGAATTGCAGAAACATTTACACCCAATGGCTCCAGATCATTATGTCCCAAACATGCCTTCGGAGAGGGAATTTGGCCCAGTGTGAACATTTGTTTATATAATTACATCTGATTAAAACTGTTCCTGACAAAATAAAGAAGGGGAATCCATCTAAAATTAATAGTATTCACCCAAGGATTCAAATTTGGGTGTAAAAGATGTTGTACCTTTTCTTTGGGATTAGTAGGATGCTAGTCAGAATCGCAGTGGGAAGTCTTCTATACACACATCCACTGACTAAAAATTGCCCCGGGTATTTTGAATACACCTCATCTTCCCAGCAGATCTCAAGAAAACATATCAACATCTGATCAAAAACACTATAACTGAGATTGGTCTTGGAGGCACTTAAAGACCCATAAAATTGGTCTGTCATAGATAGATGAAGTTCCTCTCCACAAGTTCAGAACAACAAAGTTTTGCCAGATCCTGACTGGCAGTGAGCATATATTTGGGGGGGGGGGGGGGTGTGGAATATTAATCAATATTTGAGTAAAACACTGAATTTTCATAATTGAGGTTGCTCAGGTTACATAAATGTAATCATTGCACTACCTTGACCGTAACCCTAACCTTGATACTCAGTTATTATTCTTAAACTTAAACCCAAAAGAAAACAAAAACAGCACGATGATTGCTTTCACCTTCAACAATGCCAAGTTTTCATCTCCAGACACATAAAGGTCAGTATGAAACCAAAATGTTACCAAGCACATCTTCAGTCCTAAGCACTGAGAAAAAGCTCAGTCACCTTTGTTATCACCCTGTGAATTAGTGACAAGTAAAGACTTTTATGCTGACCTGAGGATGATTCTTGTAGAGCTGAATGGACAGTGGCAGGTGGAGGGAACCTGCCCATGACTATGCATTTAAATGCAGCAACTCAGGTATTTTTTTTTCCTCCTTCTTCTGTTGGCTGCCTTTGCTGTCATTTTGGGTTTTGATTTGACTGTCCTTTGGTATCATCCACCTTCAATGTAATATACAAATGGAAATTGAATTTGAATGCATGCTCAGACACTCCACCTTTGATTCCTGGCTATGGATAGCACATGTTATCAAATACCGAAAGTATTATATTTTAAGTAAAAAATATAAATATATATATATAGTTATATAACATCTATTTGCTCCTGAAAACTGAATGGTAATCTTCACAAGTTACATTTTTTAGTTAGGAGAGTCAATTGTCCAACCAAGCAGCAGGCTAAAAAAAGACTAACAAAAATAAAATATGAATTGCAAATCACAAGTGCACAAACCCACGTGTTTCTGAACAATCTTCAAACAATGAATTATTAATTGAAGAATTTTGTGAGTAACTTCATATAGCAAATAAATCAGAGAATTCTGCAATCTGCACAAACAATTTATTGAATAAATTATTCATTGCAAATCTAGTATTTGCTCAGATCTGGATCTTCCACTTTAGGCTTCTCTTTTGGTTAATCACTATGAAGATTACACTCTGCCTAATTTTATTGCCACAGTGTAAATTAAAATGTATCAGTTAAGTATAGTTTTATTAGAGGTAGTCAAGCTCAGGACAGAAAGAGATTGAGGTCATTTAAACCATCATCTAATCCAAATTTGTTTTGCCATAAAGTGAATTTGGGGTACTTTAGAAGCACAGGGATATGTGAGAGGAATTTCAGGTACCTACAATTAATGGACTGCCTCAGCAAATCTAACTATAACTGCATGCATTTCAACACTTACTTGTGGAAACAAATGCAGAACAGATTTGTGAACAAAATCAGCTTTGTATTCTCTTTAAAATTTTGGATAAGAAAGACGTGTTTTGTCGTGGTTTGCTTAGCGTGCCCTCCACTCCAAGAATTTCTGTATAAGCTTAGCAAATTAGAACTCATTTGTTCTCATTTTGCCTTCATTACCCAGGTCTGTAACACAGATAACTTCTCCAGGCTGGAGAATAAACACAGTAGGCTGATCTGGCCTTCAGATGGACAAGCAGGAAGACAGAAAGCCAGGATAAGGGACTCTGACTCCTAGGATGAGCAGCGGGTTTATAAAACAAGATCACAAACAGAAGCAAAAGAGATTTTTCCCTCCCCTTCTGAATAAACCTACACCTCCTGTCTTTGCAGCTAACATTTACACAGGTTTACAAATACCACTTTAAACTATAGCAAACACTCAACATGTTAAATAACAACATAGTGGAATAATCCAGAAAAAGAATAGGGTTAACTGCACGATTTATTATTTGGGACATACAGTGAGCATACAACAGAGAGAGAACATCTGCAGCATTGCTGACTATAGAGCAGGGGATCCCTGAACACACACCAAACCCACACCAGGGAGCACGGCAACCCACAAAACATGGCTCTGCTGCTTCCAGACCACAGGCAGGGAAAGAATCTATCTCTGTGCTTATAACATAACTGGCATTCCCAATAGTCAAGGCTTGACTTTTTTTTTTAATTATTTAGTCTTTTTTTAATAACAAACTGGTGTATTTAGTGTGGCTGTTTCCCAATACAACCATTTCTCACTCAGCAAGAAAATGTTTTACAAACATAAACAGGGTAGCAAAGCTCTACAATGATTCCTCTATAAAGGAACATGTTTCCTTTTTCTAACCTAAAGAATACTTTCCGATGAGCATCCTCCCAGAAACTCAGTACAATAAAATTAACACTTTCCTAGACAAACCCAGCACAATGCCACAAAAAAGCCAGTGAAACAGATCAGAGTGCTGATGGCTGTTTATATTATATGGGTGTTGGAGAAGGATATGATATCCCAGTATCCTGAACAAAAGGCAGCAGATACTGCAGCTGTTCAGTAAAACATCAGTAGAACATGTTGAGTCACGATGCTCCTTGACTGCAGTTAAAATTTACAGCCTATATATTTGAAGACAGTATTTCCTTACAATTCAAATCTAGTGGCTGCACACACACTCATCTTTCCCCAAGTTGGTAAAATATAACATTTTTTTCCAGCTAAAGCAAAGTTCCTGCATTGAACATTAATTTACCAAAACCAGAGCTTTCGAAAAACTAAGAGAGATTGGTATGTGTGTTTTTGCCCCACTGGGTTTTCCCACTCCCCTCCTACTTTGCTGCTCTCCCTTGTCTTCCCCCATGTTTTTTTAGACTCCTTTCCCTCTTTGTTTTTGGCATCACTGTATCCTCTCTGCTAATTTTTCCCCCTACCTTCTCCTTAATCTCCAAAGCCAAATGTAAAGGCAATACCATTTATATGGAAATCACACTTTCCGATATACAGCATTTGCCCAAAAAGCATTTGTCCATTTCTAGCTGGTCCAGGAGAGAGCAGTCTGCATCTACCTTGCTGCTCAGAGCAGCCAGAGGAAAGGCTGCAGTCAGGAGCTGCATTTTTCCTCACAGGTAAATAGTGTAAAACTTTTAACAAAGACCAGCATTTTCCCAACGTGCTGTAGGCAGTCAGCTACTGATAAGTGATATTTCTGACACTGGCAAGACGTAGAAACCAGCGCACAGAGTAATCTCCTTTTTACTTTCAGATTGTTTTTGTAATCAGGAGTTTAATGATGTTGATAATAATTTATTATTTATTGAGCAACAACATGCTCAGCCATGTACAAAACAGAGCATGTGCTTACAATGTCAACGAGATGGGTCATGCAGTTTCGACACATTAGCACCAAATTCCATTAATATTTAATATGGTAACATTTAAACAAACAAAATGAATGTGAAATTCACCTGGGCAACCCCTTTCCACTGAAGGATAAAACCACTCACGTCCCCCTTTCCTAAACTCCTGCACCAGAGGCAGTGCAAATTTTTATTTCAAAGCCTCAGTTTCCCTCCACATACAGTAAACTGGGTGAAGGGAAACATACCTTATATTATCATCTTAATGCCATCATATCATCACGTTTATGCCAGTCCACTGGTTGAGTAGGGGAGAACAACAGCTGTTCCAACTTTCTTCTGTAGGATTATCTGCAATAGAAGTCTATGTTGGCAGTAATCTTGAAGTCTGGACTTAGGGAAATCCTAAAACTTCACAGGCAGGTGGCAACAAAGAGGAAGTCTCCAGCACACTTTTTCTTAATATCACTTTATTAAAAAACCACCCCAAACCCTACAACCCAAATCTGATTATTTTTCTTCGATTCCACCTCTGTGTTTATGATCGCTTGGGGCAAGCAATATATTTATGTTCAACGACAGCTTTCTTGATCCACTGAGACAAATGACATCTAAAGCATTATTTGCCCAAATTAGCTTAAATATATTCTAGAGCAAATGTAAAGCAAACTGTAAAATCAGGTAGATGATAAAAACTACAAAACCAAGTTTTAGCTATATTGATGCTAATTCTGTTTGGTCCTTGACCATGTTGTTCAGTAACCTGTGATTTTTAACTAAGGCTTTTAAAAGGAGTGTTTGTATTAGATCATATTATGATCTTGTGGCATGTTTTTCCCAAGAATTATTAATTTTACTGAAGTCAGTGGAGGCAAGTCCTGATTTACACTTGTACAATAGTGGAAATAGTCTGCTCACTGGCTCTTAGGGATTGGGACTGGTTTAAACAGTAGAGTACGAATATTTTCATTAGTCATCTCAAGACAATGAGCTGACATAAGTGTCTCCCAAGAAGGAGTACACAGAAACAACCATGTTATAAATCAGAGAAATGTAGCACAACATATTCAAGAACATATAAAAAACCAAAACACCTTCCTGCACCGATTAAAGGCCTTCCAAACACTCATGAGCTCCTAATTATACACCTCAGTTTTGCTATACTCATCTAACAGCACTAGATAAAAAGCATATATTGCTACGTATCTATAGCAGTGTGAAAACACAAGGCATCCAGCAATTTAAGGTTGGTTGTAACTGCTGGTGCCTCTGAATAACCCACTCAAAATCACATCATGCTGAGGATACCCTTCCAACAACATCAGCGGGTGCCTCTCACTGCCTGGAGCTGGGTCAAGCTAACTAATCTTCATCACCTTCACCTCAGTCCTGCATACAGAACACACTTGTTTATTCCTTCAGTGCCTACCACATCACCTCTTTATGTGTCACATGTTTTACCAGATGGGCTAAGCAGGAACAAGGAAAGGACAACCCTGTTTGGAGCCACCTTCCTCCAAACTCAGTGCCCTGTTGAAAGTCCTCTTACCTCACATCTCTGTTGCAAATGGTTTTCACGCTTTAATTGCTCAAAGAGCAGCAAGAAGGATACTAAATACAGATACAGTGAATGCATGTTTTTTCATCGCAACAATAGTATTTAAAAAAAAAAAAAAATCTGATTTTTCCTTTCAGTTTTCTACTGGAACTTAAAGCTAGTAAAGCCTGGCTTAGAATAAATGTCTTGAATTTGCTATCCAGATTTAATTTCTGCTTGTTTCATAGGTTGGGTTAATTTGCCATAAAACTTCAACCACGGCTGATACTGGATTCCAGCATATATAAATTCTCTACAGAATTTTATTGCCCTTAATACAATAAAATGTAGTTTAACCATCGCTACTAACTTCAGAATTAACTACTACAAACGTCTCTAAATGGTCTTTTTTATCCCATGCACATTATCTGATCGTTATTTGTCTGAACCTGCCTTCTTTCTGCAGCCAAACGTTCCACAAGTGTTTCTACCAAAGTTTTAGAGCAAACAGTTCAGCCCTGGCTAGGAAGGGTACTTCAGCACAGAAAAGCTTTGGGAAGGATGCCTGAAGGATTCCTACAGGAGAAGCACTGCAAATCCAACACTGCTGAAATGCAAAATAACCAAAAATTCTTGCTAAATAGGGTAAGATTAACTGTGTAGACCAAGTATAAGCTTGCTAAACATCAGTTTTCAGTTATAATTTATTAACAGAACAGTCAATACCATAAACTAAACTTCTGTGAGAAGTAGAAAACACCTAACTTCTGGCACTGGTGGTGCTTAAGACAACCAGACAACCATACCCACTAGTCTGCAAATACACCACTTGAAAGCCAGGTGAGACATGGCAACAGAACTTTTCATGCTGCTTTTGGGTAAGCACACACAAAAAAAGGCGTATGTTGTTTATCTGCTTGCAGGAATAAAGAATAATTTAATTAAAAATACCCGAACCTTTTTGGACCATTGTCTATCTCCAGGACCAAATCTGCCTCAGTCACACTTATAAATCACATTAATTCACACTTTCTACAGCCAGTGCCATCTTGCATGGATTGTACTCAAAGAGGTACTCACCATGTGGATGCGTTGACAAGGAAAACCTCAGTTTAACCTCACTGGCTAAATGGATGGCTTCATCTTGGGACAGATACTAAGCAATGAAAGCTCTTAAAAATTAGCATACTCAAAGCCCACCAGCTTCAGTGATCCACTATGCCTGGTTTTGCACTATCTGCACTGCAGGAAGACTAGATCACAAAACTGAAGTTGAGATTAAATGACACACATCCTAACAGAACTTTAAGCTTCACACCCCTCACCGCAAGCACCAGAATTTGGTTCAGAGAGAGTCACTTTGTGGAAGGAAAATTAAGCTGGACTGGTGGGCAACTTCACCACCACACAGTGTTTTTTGCATTCAACAGACATGCCAGATAACTCCCTTTGGAGGCCACTGCCGGGTTGCCCTTACGACTTGAGCTGACACCCCCAGCAAAAAGGTTGCTCTGACACAGCATCTTCTCCGACTTCAGTTTGCCTGGGTCTCCCCCCGCAAACCATTTCAAGCCTCGACTCCCCAAAGCACATCTCTCTCTCCCACTCCTAATCTGGGAAACACCCTCAAGTTGTTTGAACAATCCTCCACCGACACTCTTTTGTTTTCCCCTTCCCTCCTTCTGCTCAATAAAGCTGGCTTTTGGCATATTAAAGCTTAATTTGTTTAAGAACAAACAGTTGGGGGCCTGCATCTCACAGACGAGAGTGACAGGTCACACGAGGAGACCAAAGACTTCAGGGGCTGAAGATTTGGCAGGTTTGTGTCTCCGTGGAGATACAGAACTCACTGTCATGTTTCCAAAAGGCATTACACAGGGCTCCAAGGTGGAGCTGTTTACCAATACCGTGATCTCTCCCCAGATGCAGTTGCTACTGCAGCTAATTAAGAGAACAATTAAGACTAAGGCAATCAGTCAAGTACACAGATCCGAGTCATTTTCTCCACTCTCTGATGCTTCGCTGGCTCCCAGAGGGCTAAACCTTATTCACTCATTCAGAAAATGACAGGAAGAAGCTATTAAATATCTGAAAACCATAAAAATGCAATCATACTGTTCCTGAGCTAAGCCACTCACCAGAGACCAATGCCAGGCAACTTAAGAAACTTGCTGGCCCCCAGAATTCACATACTTACAAATAAGAAAATTAATCAAAAGCAGTTCAGATCAAAATTTAATTAAAAAGAAAAGGATTGCAGAAGACTTCCTGAGATTTCTCTGTTTTATGTTTATGACTGATCAATATTATGTGTTATCAGCTCGGTGTATGACAAATTCCACTGGGCATCTTTAAAGAGGAAGTAACAGATTAAATATTGAGCTAAACAATTTAATCTCTGCTTTAAAAGGTTTTCAGATATTTGTAAAGGTAAATCCTATTAGAGTATAAATGTCTCCATGTGCTAGTGCTGTAGGCTCGTCACGGAGGAATTTGTAAACACCAGGAGACAGGCCCTCATTAAATATAAATTTCCTTCTTTTGTAGAGCTATTGATGAAAAAAGAGAAAGCATTTATGTCTTCAACAGAAGGGGAAGAAGGTCTTAGGAGTGAGTTTTAAATGCATCTACAGGTGTAAGTAAACATGTATCAAACTTCAAGAACTGGAGATGTCGACTGGCTCCCTAAACCCATTTAAACAAAACCCAGAGACACTGATCATTCATACCTCACAGAGATGGAAAAAGAGACCCATCTATTGGAAATAGACATGGACAACTGTGCCAAGCACACAAAAGATGAAGAAGAATGAAAAAACATGAAGAAACAAATTAAGGGAAAGGATAAATCAACAGCATACTGCATGCCTACCTATTATGTACATACATGCATGCATACATTAAATGTAGCATATCACACACACATAGGTCAGATGGACGTTAAAACCAAGCAACATGAAGGAAGCACACCCAACAGATGCACTCTCAGCTGCAGGGCAGAGGTGCAGAAGGTGGACAAAGCCTTCAGAAGTCCTGTAGCACCCCGAGTTCCCTTCACTCACCCAGCACTGCAGGCTCTCTGCATGCACTGACCAACATCTACCCCTCACTCAGGTCTACCCTCACTAGGACTTACAGCCCTCCCACACACACATAAGCATTAGCTGGACCAGCGCTGTAGCTTCCCAGGTAACCTTCAACCCAGGTCACAGCACAGAACCTGTGCTTATCTTATCTGTATTCCTCTGCTCCGAATATTGAACCCATCTCTAACAAATAAAGGTCAATCAATAGGGCGATCAGCAGGAACACCACCAAACCACCATAAGAGCATACTTAGATCCTGGGACCACCCCACACCACTCATGGAGCACCAGAACCAGCCAGTCTGTGGCATCCATCCACTCAGTGCCTCACAGGCAACTTTTCTGTTTCTGAGCCAGTGGTCGCCTTTGTTTTACATGTGGGAATTAGTCTCATCCTTTCCCAATTTTATGCAAAAAGGGATTAAAGCAATTAGAATCTTCACACGGTCCCTTCTCCTATTCTCCCCACACACAGCCCCCCCCACTCTATTAGAAATAGCCATATAAACAGGGAGAGGAGAAGGAGAAGGAGAAATGCTTTTAAACATTTGGAGGAATTTGATGTTTGTTATGGAAGGCAGGGTGACCTATGAGGCAGAAATACAAAACATATACAAAACAAATCTATTGTATACAGTGTCACTGTGACAAGTAAGAACATTAAAAATAAGATAATATTTCTATCAGATGAGAATAAAATGACAGTAATAAGGCACCTACAGTTTTAGTCAAAACTAAATAAACTCCAAGGACTGAATTCCAAACCTAAATGTGCTCAATGTTACAGAAAACTGCTTTAATACAGACATACAATTTAATAATACACAGGTAGTACTGATTTCTGTAAACACCATTCCTAAAATTTCAAATGAATGCCTTTGAGAACAAGCCTATATGCAAGCCCAATTTCAATCTTCCACTTCCCTGACACGTACAGGCTTGGAGTGGGTGGGGGTGGAGAAGAAATTTTGTCATGAAGACTGTGAAGAAGATGGCCAGTCTTTTCCAAGCCTGAATTGATGGATGCCAAATGAACTTCAGACAGAGTGACAGAAGATGAAGGGGAGACGTTCACCTTGGTGGTCCTGCCCCAGGACAGCATCAACACTAACGGCCAAAAGGGAGTAAAAAAGTTATGGGAGAGGACATGAAAGGAAAAAAACTCTCCACTGGCAAGTTTTAAGTATAAGCCAGAACTTCAGGAAGTCTCATCCCAACAACCTTCTGTAGGTTAGGAGAACTTTTATGGGAGATACCTGCTCACCCAGTGCTTATACTCTGCCCTGCCATACACCATCGCCTGCTGCCTGAGACAAGAGACTGTACAAGGCAGAACTGAGTTACAGCCTTGTCTATTATGTTTGATATAATTGACTCCTATAAAATTATTGCCATTCATCATTCACCTTTTAACTACTGCTTAGCCTTAAATTATCATATCACCTTAAAATCAGAATCCAGAAGTTTTAGAGGTCTGTTACATGTTTTCATGAGCAGTGGAAAAGGGAAAAATCCATGGCCCTGTGCGACTGCGTTTCACTACCAACCAACTAGCACAGTGACAACCAAGGGGTTTTTAACCCCATGTTGGATGAAGTCATCACCGTGCCCAACTACTTAGAGTGCTACTTCCAACAGCATCACAACAAAAACATGCAACAAAAACTTGCTTCTTATCCCAAAGATAAGTACACGTTTATTCAAAAGACGTTCTCTACCCTCACCTCTCAACTGTCACTGAAAGTGAGCAACGCCTACAAGTCAGAAATCAACGGGACTCCTTGTGAGCACAGAGATCTGGCTACATGCTGCCAGTAAATCTCTAGCCAGGCACTCCATGCAAATTTTTACAGAGATTTGCCGTGACAGGAACATGAAGGAGAGCTGCCAAGAACAGAATGGACGCAAACTTCTTTGTCATGGTTAAAGTTGGGTCCGAACTAGGATCATTGACTTAATACCTTCGAAGTATACACATGGACTGTCTCTCCTTATGAACTCTACCTTCATAAGACACTTAAGTAAATACCGAACATACATATAAGCAGTGGTGCAGATGTGCAAACTGAGCAACTGAGGGCTTTTATGCCACTGGACACTGTGAAAACGTAGAACTGGAAGAAGCAGTTACTATAGAGTATCATCATCTTCCCTAGTCTGTGTCCCTCACAACTGTGCTGTTTCTAACTTACCCAAGACTTCCCACTCACAAGCTGGGAGCAGCACGCCACTGCGCTTTACAAAGCCAACTGAACAAAAACATGCGACTTGACTGCCACGTTTAAAAAGGCAGGTGCTCTGCATGCTGCTTTTGCAAAGACAACAGCAAATATCATGAATATGTTCAGCACAGCACTTGAGGACATACCAGGGCTAATCTGCCTGGAATCCCAAGAATAAAGGGGAGATCGCCATTTAAATGAAAACCATCTCGTCTCCTTTGTTGCTTTAAAAGTGTTTGTTAAAAAGCCAGGTCCTTGATATAGTGCCATATTGTGCTATTGATTATTAGGCGGAACCTCCCACCCCCTCTTCCAGCTGAAATTTTGCAGGAGTTCTGCTTTATAATCAACAGCATGCTCCTCACTGTATGGACTTGACAGCGCAGCAGCTCTCCTCCAACGCCCCCAAGGACAGCTGCAAAAAATGAGAAAGCTACCTCCTGGAGCTAAGGACCAGATCCAAACTTCATTGAATTCCATGGAAAAATTCCCACTGACTTCAATGGGCTTTGGATCAACCCCCTGCAGAGGAACACTTTTTAAAACAAACATTAGGGGGGGGTGGAATCATTAGGACTAGAAAGCCTTTCATATTATCTACTGGACACATTTTAAAGCAAGAGGGTGGGAATGTGCTCTTTTCTCCTTAGGAACATGTAACTCCCATTAATGTCAGGGAGAAGTCATGCAATTATGAAGTTACAAAGGTTGAAAGAGAAAAAGAAATATAGCCCAATATCTACAAAACCAACCTCTAGACCTATATTTCATTTTGAAGTTTTAGAAGACAGTAGTTAGCCACACAAAATGTTTAAAATCTCTTTAGAAAAAAAAAATTAAAACCCTTTAATTTGTACAGCCCTTTGACAGTCAGTATAATCAGGTAAGTGTCTAAAATACAAAGGAGAAAAAGTTATAATAGAAGAAATCAGATTCTACATGAGCTTTGGATGAAATGTGTTATTATGCAGGTTTAAATATGATTAGCAGAAAAATTCAGTTTTGTTTCCTCTTCTCTGCACAAAGTGCAAATCAGAGTGCTGTAGGAATAGTTCCTATTTTCTTGCCTCTCCAAATATATTTCTACACGGGATCAGATCATGCCGAGCTCACAGGCAGGTACACATACTACACCCTTTAAAAGCGTATAACCAGAAACTTTCCAAAACACAGCATTTTCCCCCTGCTCCCAGAGGGATGACACCCGGGTCCTGAGCCTGTGTGGATGTTTGCTTGAAGCCAGTACGTCTGGCTATTATTTCTAGATCACAATCAGAGATTTACCAGACATCTTTCCCAGTTCCTGGACAGCTGCTTCACAGCAAGACATAGGTTCTCCCATCGGTAATTCCTCTACAAAAGTCCCACTCTGCTGAAGAGATTCATATCCAATTGCAAGGCTCAGATTATTCTTTTAATCCCAGTTTTTAAAGTTGCCCTGGAGACTGCACATGGAAGGTGCTTGATCATGAGTATTGACTCCAGCTTGAAGAGGACACCCACAGAGAAGTGACACTGCCAGGGCTATGGAAAGGGGCGGGCTTCAAGGTAGATATGGCTCAAGATCCAACCAGGCACAAACTGACCTACATGAAGTAAGCTCTCCATGCCGTGAGAAGCTTCTGCAGAGGCAACATCCTCTGATTCTCCCCTTCATTCAATTATCTCCATGATTCTCCCCTTCATTCAATTATCTCCATGACCTAACCTTACAGATTTAACTACAGCTACATGAATATGAAAAGAAAGTTTTAAAGGACAAAGGTTCAGGATGAACAGAAGCAAAATTTCCTTTTCTCAGCAAAAGTGAATACTTTTTTTTTGTTAGAATGAAAGTGTCATATTGCGCCAAACTTATTTTAAACACCCCCTATGTATTATTTAAGAATAAAAAATGTTATTAAAAGTAAAGGAGTAAAGTTTCATTTATATAAATATGAATTTTTTTTCTTTAAAATTCTCTGAGATTTTGTCCTTCTATTCAGTACAAACTACCACCCAAATTTGATCCAGACTTGCAAATAATTTCAATAACCACAAAACCTGATTACTGTTTCTCTTTTGGGATAGTTGAGAATAATCTTGTTGGAAAAATAAAATACTCTAATCAGAAGACCAAGAAAGAATAAGCCCTGCTCAGGAGTGAAGTCACTGCATGGGGCATTTCAGTTGCCTTTATGAGCACGTATCTGTGCACACACGCCTGTTTTTGTCCTGGGAACTCACACAGAATCCTTTCAGCTTCCAACAACTTGTGACAAACACAGCAATATTTAAGAATAGGAATAGTTCTTTTAATATAATTATTTAATGACACTAGTGAAATGATCAGTAAAGTTCCAGAAGCTGGAAATTCATTCCAATGCAGGTATAAAAATAATTGGGCTTAAGAGTCATGTTTTAGCACTTTCTTCTCAGTTATGCCCCACAGAATCACTCATAGCCCACAACAATTTCAAAACCATACTTCTAGGGAACAGTATGATATAACCATAAAATTACACTTGAGATAAGATTTAATTATCATTCTCACCTTTCCAACACCTTTCAAGAAGCAATCCTTAAAAGCCTTGCAAGAAAGAATATTACAATTAAAATGATAGCATGCAACAATGATATTAAAAGACAAACTGCTGTATAGGTTTTACAGGAGCTTAAGTTCAACAGCTTTACTCAAAAATATTACAAGTGATACTGTCTGATGGATTTTAGATATTCACTTTGGACCAGAGGATGGCAGAGCAAAATAAAACAAAGTGACATTACACCCAAAGAGATCTTTCCATTTTCTCAGGACATGAGGCTGGAGAAAGCTCAGTAACTGCGAGTGGCTACAGTTGGTGGACCATCACAGAGGAAGAATCATGTTCTGGTGTGGTTTCATTTCAGTTCTGTTGGATTCACAATGTAAACAAACCCCACTGTGGGCCAGCACTTCTCCACAGTACTAACTCCCCTGTTCTCCCCTTTTTCCTTCTCCTTCCCCTCTCCTCCAAAGTCTACTGTCAGCATAACAGGAAACAGGAGGCTGAACCACTCAGGACTGCAAGATCCAGTCCACCAGCACCTGACTTGACCTTAGGGCCTTAGCTAGGGCAGGAGTTGTCACCCCTGAAAGACACCGCTTTGTAACCTGCATCCAGAGCAGAGCCTAACCAATCTGTGTTGGGGAGATTTCAGACTCAAAGGGAGAAATTCTGGGAGGATGCCAGTCCTACAAGGTTGCTCTTTTACTCTCTCAATCTCTCAACAAACGTATAAATCATTCTCCAAACAGGTGTGCCGTGCCTGTAGGCAGCCATACCTCACCAGAGGGGAAAGGGAAGCGCAGCCTTCGGCACAGACCCTGCAGCACACGTTAGATCACCAGCATACACAAATACAAATGAATGGTCAGCTGGACCTTCCAGGCAAAGGGTGAGCGTGCCCTGTGGACACCCAGCTAGCTGGAGAACTGATATTATTTTAACTGGGACAGCACCAAGCTCTGATTCATGTTCCTGGGAAGCTAGGGCTTCTAAGGGTGGGTATTCTACTTCTGGTGGTTGGCTACCTCAAACATGCAGCGACCCTCTCACCTTAGTATGGGCATGTTTAGAAAGACAACACTTGCAGGTTGCTGGAGAATCCCTTAAAACCAGTATATTTGGGTTCCCTGAGGCAAGGCTAAACAGCTTTATTACAAGAGAAGTAAATAGGAGGCGAGAGGCAGGGGGGAATGGAATAGGTAGGTCTTGCTTTTTAACCAAGGGATTTGATCTCTTCATAAATATTCCCAGAAACGCTCCCAAAAATGGAAAGATTATCCTTTACTAATGCTTCTGCGTGTCAGGGAAGAGTGGGTTCTCCCTTGTTGCCTAGGCCTTGAGCAGACAGCAAGGAGCATCTTCCAATCAGGTGAGTAACCCATAAAAGGTGTATTTCATTCTATATGACCGATGAATTCATCGGGGTCAAACTAAGATTTATTTCTCTTTCCACAGCACAGAAAAAAACCAAAGCAAACCCATTATTTTTTTATATGCTTCCAAATAGAAACTTTCCTGTTATTGTTTCTAAACTCCAAATCCAGCCAGTACTGCTTTTAAAACTCCTACAAAGAAGGAGAGACTACTGAATTCAGAAGTCAAATCACTGCAAAGAATATTTTATATTAAAGCCAACCTCCACATCCTTCTGAAGCAACACAACTGCCTTCGAAGGAAGATGGAAAAAGTAAATCACTGGAAACCCTGAATACCCAATAAATCACTGGGAACCTGGCCCAGGTTTCAGCGTTGAAAACAAGTAAAGCAAAAGAGTTCCAGAGTCCAGCAAAGACGGAAAGAAAGCATTCATTGTATTTGGAACGTTACATGATCCGTATCAGACCTTTGTGCACCATGCTGGGACAAAGAATTTACACGGATGTAAGGAAGTGGGAGGTGTTAAGAAGGGAACGGCACTAGAGTTTATACAAGTGTTACCAGTGTTAGAATAATGTTTATCAGTTTACAGTATTTGACTTAGCATAGCTCAAGGGAGGAGTGAGAGATAACAACCATCCAAAACGCGTTCCTTTACCTGAGAAGCCGGAAGGAGGTCTGAATTCTCCAGTTGAAAGGGAGCCCAATTAACTTTATCTTGTATATCTGAGCTCCAGCTGGGGAGACGAGTTCACTGGGGGTTATAATAATAATAACGCATGTGTAAACATTTCAACTACGGCGTGTAGTGAAACACTGAGGAAAGAATATTGTGTTGAGGAGAAGGTTTATGGCATCAGCTCTCATTCAGCACAATACTTTGTGAGACACTTAAAGCCAGGAGTAAACGTAACCACTTTAATGATAGGAAACCAACCGGTTCTCACACACATCAAGAGTCTTGGCTAACCCAGCTGTGCTGCTTTTCTGAATCAACAGGACTATGCTGGTTGATTTTCAGAATTTCACCACTCAAAACCATCCACTCAAGAGCTAATTGTCTGTGATTCATTCCTTTACAACAGTGCAAAGTAGGAACACAACAGAATCAAAATATTCAGCTTCTCTGCTGGAGAACTGGTCAACAACAACCCTGTGATGAACAGTTAAAGAACAACAAAAACTTGACTAATTAAAAAAATTAGTTGCTAGGAGTGGACACACATGAGGATGAATGAATTATGGATTAAGACACCTACTTTGCAGCAGCAGGGTCACACTTATTCATACAAGGCTCAATCATCTGCCATCCACCACAACCAGAAAGCCAAATCTCACCCATGCACTCTTGCAGATAGAGCAATAATTCTATGCAAAATAAAACTAGGCTGTGACTCTTCAATCTGGCAAGAGAAACTACTTTGGGTATGATAAAAGCCTAAAAAGTGCATGTAGCCTCAAGAGGACAGAAGGGAGGGACTTTTAACCACACCTTCCAATGCTAAAGCAAGGGGTCATCAAATTAAGCTTGTGGGAACAAAATTCAAAACAAACCAAAGGAGGTCAAACACCTCCGTTGTGTGAAGAACCACCTGAGGAACTCCTTAGCAAAGGATGCTGCAAAGGTTCAAGGTGAAAGTTATGCAAATACTTAGAAGAGTGATCTTCTGGGAGCTAATGGCTAGAAATACCACACAAGGAGGAGGAAGTCCTTTGGCTGGAAAGTCCTAAAGGTCTGGAAGAGAATTGGAAACGAAGTATCAATCACAATCTTCTCCAAGCATCCCTTCACAGCTATCATTGGGAATGGGATGCTGGATTATTTGACCCTTTGGTCTGTAGTAGTACAGTGGCTTTTATTCAGTTGGTATTTCTGTTGAGATTCTGTTTGTTACTCAGTTGATCTTTATGAAAATATAGAGAAAGCAAGCTGAAAACTGGAGAAAGATAATAGATGGTGAACAACACCCAATAAAAAGGAGCAGAGGACATTAACATTTAATATGGGGCCATTACAGGTAAGTAATTTAATTGAAAAGATGGTGAGGGTCCCAGAAGTAATTTTAATGTGTGCTATGCACTGCTGAGGTTAACAGGAATTGCAAATATTCACACAGGACTGTTGGCCCTGAGCCTATTTTAATCACTGAGAGTTAGCACTGAGTCCACAGCAATCAGAATTTAGGTCTTTGGTCATCAGGGCTGCTGAAGAGAACCTTGGGAGCTACTGAATCTACAAATCTAGGAGAGGCATTAACTTGAAAATTATCATATTTTCACACACTCCAAATCAGCCACTCTGCTTTAAAAATTAATCTTACACAAGAAGTAGTACTCATCTTTGAGTTAAAACAGCAGATGCAGTAGGGCTATTCTGAGACAAGTGCTCTGGGATAAACATCTCTATCCCAAATAGATCATTTTTACGTCCCACAAAGCTTCAGAATCAAAGTTTAGAGGTTTTGTTTTCAGATGGATAATCTTCAGATTATGCATATGAAAATGCGGTGTTGTATCTACATGATTGGTAAATTCATCCCTGCTGTAACTCTCTGACTCAAAGATTATTTTCCACCCTGCTGTAGACATAACTTTACACCCAGAAAACAAATCTGTATGACGTTCAGTTGCCAACTGATCTTAAAAAGTTCCATTTCTTTGATTAAACACATCTATTTCTGTGGAGTTTGGTAAACGCGCAAATGGAAGATGTGACAAGCTGTTGGCAGCGTATTTATTCCCACAACACTCTATAAGGCTCCATCGTCTCATTTTTTGGGCCTCAATTACTGTTCTTCATAGCAAGTCTGTGCCCTTCTTTGGCTCTCAGACATTTCTGGCTGCATACAGACCTCCAGCTGATGCCCTTTACTGCTACACAAGATGTACAACGATGGCTTGGAAATGCACTGTCTGTTATACCATATCGCTTAAATATTTTTAGGTCCTCAACTAGGAACTCTCAAGGAGTACCTCCAACATCTAGGTATCTCATAAAGAATTGACATTGCTAGAAAGGAGGACAGGAGGGGAGTGGAGGTCAAGTAAATCTTTAAACTAAAAAAATGACTGAGGAAGTCAGTCGAGGGTGCAGATGACGTTTTCTAGGGAGCTACTTTTCACTGTCACCTGAATTTCCTGACAAGATACACCCTTAATGAAAAATGCCACACTGTCATCATGATCTGACTTAGAAACAAATAAAACAGCAAATTAAGCAAGACAGCTTAAATGTGAAAAATTGCCCTCTGGCCCTGAAATTCCAGGTTTATCTCCAGCAGGCAGAAGTAAAGCCACCAACAAAGGAGGAAAAAAATTTCCTCTCAAGATACGTGGACAGTGGGATCTATTGAGCGAGATGTGTCAGCTGCTCGCGGTGTAAGAAGAGGAATTATGATTTGACAGCCCAATTTAAAGTCAAGGAAGAGCAAAACTGCAACACACCGGTTTGTACAAAGTTCAGCACGTTTCACAGCAGCGGCGAAGGAAGATGATTCAAATGCTCTTGTCAGACAGAAAAGAGTGAGGCAAAATTAAACAGGGGTGAGTATCAAGTGATGTTGGAGCATTTAGCTGCTGAGACACAGGAAGCATGTGGCCAAACAGGAGTTCTCCAGAAACAGGTTTAGGAGTTATCAGACCAGAGTCAACATGGCTCTGCTGCCGAGAAAAAAGAAATGGGATAAAGACGGTATAGAGCCTGCAAAACATGCACAACAACTCCCCTGCTCTCTACAGTGTCAGTAAAGCTTCAAACAAGCACTATATCCATTTCCAGAAAGAGGTGGAGCTAGTGAGAAGAAACCCAGAGAGCAACAAAACTTATGAGACTAGAAGACACAATTTACAAGGAAAAATGGAAATTATTGGATGGTTTAGTGTAAGGAATAAAAGACAGACCCAAGAAAGACATACCCACCCCCCCCCACATTCTTATAGCACGTTTCTGTGGCACAGTGGAAGAGAAGCATTTCTTCTTGTCCACTGCAGGTGTAACAATGAGAGGAAGTTTCCTAGAGGCTTAAGACTCATTTACAAAAGGAAAAGACTACAGCAAACAGCATGACACACCAGAATGGACTTCCCTGAGGAGCTACGTAACCTCCATCACCAATTAGCCCTCAGGATGGGTTGGGCAAATGTGGCCCAGCAATCACCCATCCTACCTGGACTGCCATAACTCCACAGACACAAGAGCCCAGTTTTTAATGGATTCTGTATTCAATGACAGAATAAATAGAATTAGAGGAGAACCCCTTGGGAGCAAGGGGAGGGGATTCACTGCTTTCTCTCCAAGGTAATTCACACTTTCCCCTCTTCTAGGTCATCCTCAGCTTCACATTCAGGGATACGTGCATTTTAGACCTTAATGCTTTAAGTATCCCACAGCTGCATCCCCCATTTGCCATCATCTATACCATCGCCACCATTCTGAGGCCTCTCCCTAAACACGTGAGAAACGTCATGCTGCTTAATAAAGGACTGGTCTAGCTTTGTGCTGACGCAGCTTCACAGGCACAGACATGGATCTCTGCCTTGTGCTGTACCTGCCTTTATCCCCACACTTCCTCCCTTGGAGTCAGAACACCCCTGAGCCAGGGTGCCCACTAACACCTCCCCCGTTATGAGCTTTGCTCTTCATAGCTGAGGCAGATAAGCTATTAAAAAGGATCTCTGCTGCCCTCTCTCACCAATTAGTCCATCGAATGAGACAGAGCAGAGAAAGAGAAGCCGGCACTTGTGGGAGAGGACAGAGGCAGCAGTAACGCTGGAGAGACATCAGGCATTCAGATGGAGATGGCTAGTCAGGGCTGATCATAGATCCAGGACTTACAGGTCTTATCCATGCCAGAGAGCCAAATCGGAACTGAACCCAGGATTTTCTCTCTTCTACTGGTCTGAGTCCTTGTAAAAGTCCTACTGAATTTAAACTAAAGCAAATCCTGCTTCATTCACAGCTGGACCCAAACCCTGAACAAGGAGTAAGAATAATTACTGTTTCACTTCCCTGATGAGCTCATCAGTGATGTGTGAGCTGAACGCTGGAGCCAATCCTAGAACTAGTATCTCAACTGGAAAACAGAAGTCCCGGAAATGATGATTAACATCACCCAATTTAAAGGGGAGGGGAAAGTCACAACCATCACAGCTTACTATGCCACTAAGTAGTAAATAGTTCAACTGAGATGACTCTGTCTGGGGCACAAGTTAAGAGTCTTACCATCACAACACTAAGGTTGCGATTAACAGCAATTAACAGGAACAACAAACATGCAATAGAAGGAACTTTTGTATACAACCTTGTCTTCACTGTCAATTTCGCTGAAGTAACAGAAGGATCATTGTCTGCACATTAGAGCAAACCTTAAGACCACCCCATCCAAAGGACCTGAGCAGCACTGGGGGACTGGGCAATAGTCTGTCAATAAATGCAAGATAATGTGATTTTTACAAACTCAGAATACATCCACGGCTGAAGTACCACGAGTGGTTTTGATCACCCCACCCAGAAAAGAATGCCACAGAACCAGGAAGGAGCAATGAAGGGAGATCAGCTCCTGATCACAGGAGGAAACACTCAGGGTAGGAGGGCAGTAATCTTCAGGGTGGAAAATAGCTAGCTAAAGGAGCAATGAGACCTTTAAAATCATTAAGGGGACACAGGAAGTAAATATGCAAGACACTTTTTCACAACAGACCTCCAGAACACCCAAGGCACACTAGACAGAGCAAAATCCCAGCAAAAGGAGTAAAATTTCAGCAGCTCTCAGCAAAATTGGGGACAGCACTCCAAAAGGACGCTATGAAAACAAGAAGGTGAGCTGGGAGAAATATTAGATTCTTTAAGAATAACGTGTTAGTTGTTATCCAACCTGACAGTCCAAATGTAAACTACGGGGTCAAACTGTTACACTGAGTTTCTGAGCAATGCAGAGAATGTATAGCTGGGAACGAATAAAAAAAATTAATAATCAGGAATATCCAGCTCATTTGCCCTTCTGCAGGGACTACTCTAACATTCTCAGTTTTCCCAGACACAACATCTAGCATTTGGGGACAATCAAAGTCCTGACTGCTCTGTATACGTCATCTTCTGTTGGTTGCGCTATGGGCTGAGACAACAGGCAACGCTGTGGCTCCACAGGGAATTGTTTGATGGGAATCTCCAGCAGTTTCAGTACGCAGCACGAAGTGGACTGAGCAGATCAGAGAATTCAGATCCAGTAATTTAACTAACTCACCTTTGTTCTTTCTGTCACTAGCTCCAAGCAAAAAAAACCAACCCAACACTCGTTGGACTCGGCCACTGGTTTTAATTTAAAGCATATACAGATTTTGCTGAATATTATCAAGCTGGGCTTTGAAAAAGACAAAAAAACACCTTCTATTAGTCACACTTCAAAAATTATTTGTTTCTCTTGGAAGAGGGCTGGAACAGTGACAGCTCCAGCACCTAAAAAGCTCTTGTGAGCTAGGGCAGATTACCTGCCAACCCTCAGGTCAGTACAGTAACTCCTAGAGTTACTGAGTCCTTCTAACTTTGTCTGTTACTAAATATGATCTACCACTACAGACAGCGTACTGCAGTGCATGAGGCAGCTTAGCAGATGCAGGCTGACAGTGCTTTAGCATAAAGAACACTCGAAAAAATACCTACGGGTCTCAGGACAGCCTCAAACATACCTTGGTTCTAGCTGAACTACAGCCACTGCAATGTCTGAAAGTAAGGCAGCAAAGCCTGATTTTAAAAAACATAGAACAACCCCCTGATTTATACTCCCTTTGGCATGGAATAGCCAAAGACTTTCTGATCCAATACTTTGAGTAAATTCAGGGTAGCCCTGCATCTGCTGGTGGGTAATGCAAGGTCAGTATGTCCTCACTGGCTCCCTCCCGCATCGCAGAAGCCAGACACAGTCCCTGCAGAGCCAGCTTTGTGCCACCCGAGGACTTCCCTGAAGAGGAGGTACATGCAAAGTCATGGCTGTGGCAGTCTTTTTTTTTTCTTGCCCTGACAGTCTGCAGCCTAAAGTTTGAGCAAGAGCTCGCTTGGCTTGGGGCTGGAAGGCAGAAGAACACGACCGTCTCAATTAGGAAAATCTAACATACCTGGCAAGAAAGAATAACGCTGCAGTCCAGCCTTCAAAACAGATTTTTCAAGGGAGGAGAAGGAAAACAGCCATGAATCAGTAGGAGAAATACGACTTTAAAGCCCTAACAAAGGGGAACAGATGGGAGCAGAGCAAAGTGCTCACAAACTTGAACTGGAATAGCTGTCTCTTAATAAAACCTCTCCAAATATGAAAGATCCTCAGACATCTGCAATTAAATCCCATATTAATCTCAACTATATTTTAAAGGCAGTTGAGCCAGGCTACTAATTGTGCTATTGACAGACTGAAAACTACACCAGGAGGACAGAGATGGTGAAACAGAAACGAGAGGAGCCAAAATACAAACTTAAAACCCAGGGTGACCAGGTTGTTTTTTCCACCCTTGTCTACACATAAGTAGGTTTTACCTCTAAGTGCTGGAGGGGGTTAGGACTTGGGTGTTTCTGACTCACTCTGAATTCTTCCATGCTCACAGGAATGAAGATAGGGAAAATATCACCACTTCTGTATTATGGAAACCTTGCAATTAATAATTGAGAATCTTTTTATCTCTCTCTCTCCCTTTTTCTTTCAGAACTGGAGTGCTCTCTTCAGCTTGTTAAGCTTAGTTCACTCCCACTGATAATTCACTAGAGATCATAATTTATGGACAATTGAAGCTGCAGAAACATCTCTTAGAAGGAATAGAGCAGATCCATAGCAACAATTCTTCAGGGGAATATTAATCCCCAGCTTTATGTAGTGCTAAGTGTACAATAGTAATCAGAACTTGAGTAGAAGCTGCTAATCATTGAGGGAAAAGGCTGTATAAAGAATTCATAATGGAATTAGCCTGCGGCAAACAAAGAAAGACAAAATTAAATCAGCCATCAAATTGCACCAAGGAATTTTAATTTACAGGTTAATGTAGGATTATGTAACTAATCACAGCTAACATTTTCAATGAACAACCAATAAAATTCTGCTCTTTTTTTATTCCTGCTAATGGTATTTCAATAACACAGTTTTATCACCGTATAATGTGTTAAGAATGATTTTAAAAAATTCTAAAAATCTTCCAAAAAGCATTATGACTGAGCAATCAATGCAAAATACTGGCTTTAAGTTAATTAGCATAAATATACATCCAGATGATCTACTGTTTGGTTCAATCCAATACAATAAAGTTCCTTTGAGTCTGCATAGGACAGATTTACATAACCAAATGTGCATAACTGTGGCTTTAAAATATATGCACGACTTCCAAAGAGGGAGATAGAGCAATACAAAAAGCCTCCAAATTAAATAAGTCAAACAACTTCTGAGTACTAAAGTGCATCAGCTAATTCTAAATAAAACCCTTATTATAGATTTTTATATCAATACAGCATATATATCCTATGACATACGCACAAAGGATTGCTCTAACAGAGTTTGTGCTGTTTATAATATCAACATCATAAAAAAGAATAAGGTTTCTGGGATAAAAAGTTGATTTGCTTCCCCTTGAGAAAAAAGGGAGACCTTGTATTTGACCCAGTTATATTTTGATATTGGCCAACACAAGGAGATTAAAAGAAGAAGATAGGAGGAGAAAGGAAAAACCTCCCTGTTCTAAAAATGTATTTAAAGACCATTAGTTAATGCATGCAAATACATAGAAAGGCCTCACATAACTCTGTGCACATTTTTAAAGGGAAACTCCAAAATTACACTGCATGCTTCAAAACACATCAGCTTAATCAAAAAGATCTTTTTTGCAACATATGGCAGCATGAAAATTTTTATAAATGGAGTAAAAAGCACTTTCATAAGCTTTACTTCACTTAAGAGGAATGCTGGGAAGAAAGGCAGCAGCATTCTTCCTGCATATGTTTTTCTTGTTCTGAACAATGTGGGAAAACCTCATTTTACTTTAATCTAACAGTTCATTTTATGGAAGCAGCAATGTTCTGCCCATTTATTAGCATAGAGGGTTTGGGGTTGTGGGTTGCCTTTTTTTTCCCCCCTTCCTTTCCCCTCCCTTCCCTTCCTTTTATAAAGTCTCATTTTAAGATGCACACTTCCAAAAAACATTATGGTGTCAATTGCACTACCCTTCAGCAATCCTGTAATAACTTTATTCAACCATTTCTAATTATAATTATATTTTCAATTCCTTTTAGCTATAGAAACTCTTTATCAATCAGAGCACAAGACAGAAAATTACTTTATTACAGCTACAGCTCGTTAGTCTGAGTGCTCTTAATGAAGCAGCCTCATAATCAGATGAAAATCATGCTGAAGAAAACTTGCATCATTAGTCTGGGCCTTAATTACCAAGAAATATAGTCACTAACAATGATACTCCATTTCATGATACGGTGCACCTTCTACAGTACTTGCAATTAATAATTCCGCAGACTGCTACAGAATCTTTCTATTTATTCATAACAATGGAGGGGAAAAAATTCTAAATTTAATTGAGCGGCTCCGAATGCACTCTCTCACTCTCTCCTGCTCAGATTAAAATGTCAAAAGGCTAATATTCTATCTTACAATAATTCATCATTTTAATTACATATTTTATGTATGTGAAATGTCCTTTTTTTTCCTTCTTCTCTCGATCATTTACGGCGACATTTTGGGGGGACATACATATGGCAAAAATGTCTCCATGTACATAGGTGGCCCACGCCACAGAGAGCAGCAATGAACAGAAGAAAAAGGCATTTATTTTCATTGCCAGTGAACGAGGTCCGTGTTGGATAAGCTTCAGACATAAGCACAAGACATTCATTGGAATTAATGATGGCCTTCATCCAATACACTTATCGGTAAGGATGGAAAGATTCTTGAGGGAAGAATATGTTGATCCCTAAAATCTTTTACAAATATGATCCATCATATGGTAAGTAACTTCTACACACAAGCCTCTTCTAATCCACTGCATTTTCTGTGCGCTTTCACACTGAATGTGCTCCTCTTAACTCTGCAGTAAGCTTCCTGCACACGAAAGCATCAGGAAATGCAGTTTGAGTCCCCTTTGGCCAGCTAATGAACCCACTAAAAGATCAGATCACAATCCTGAACACCGAACACCTGGAGTATATTTCACTCTAATTTGCAGCATGGAAAATGATTCCACAGACATCGGTGGAAACGTTCACAACTTGCAGTGGTGCCCCTGAGATCTGTACCTGCTCCAGCTTTCTCCCTATTGTGCCTCATCGTCACTGAGCCAAGACGAGCTCCCAAGGGAGATAACGAACACAGCTTTCCAGCGGCTTAAACCAATGCAGCGAGGGGGTACCGCTGCTCCACCAGCTGCAGAGCTGCGCATCGTAAGCTGAGGATTCCACTCAACACTGAAATAGTTTGACAACAAAATATTTGACATCATGATTTTTGCAAACTGCCCGGTCCTTCGCTGCTCAGCTGCTAACTGCCTAAGTCACACCACAGCAGAAAGACAACTGCTCCAGAGTTACGTTACCGAGCCTGTGATCAATCTCAAGGGCATAAACTAAAGAACTCCCTTGTACCATTGAATTTTCTAGCGCTCACACAGCGCTGTGCTTTCATGCAAGTATTTCAAACAATAACTAGCCGTTAAGACAGGCTGGATGAACTTGCTGTATGCATATCCACCATACACCGCTTTCTGACACTGTGCTCCACAAGGCATCCTCTCTGTTGCCGCTGCTAAACGATCTGCTGCTTCTATCCCTGATCTCTGGCAAACTATTTTCACCTTTTACAGCCCTTTACATCCTCTCCTGAAACAGAAAGTAAGCAGCTGCCTTCTCTAGCTTTTTTGCTGCTTCCCATACGTGGCGTGGTTAAGGGCTACTCAGCAAGGGAAAGAAAAAAATGAAAATCAGCCTCAAGTTCTAGAAAACAAATCTGTAAGTAGCTGGAAAAAATGAACAAACAAAATAAAAAGGCTTTCTGCCCACTCTCTCCTTTCCAGCCACTCTTATTTTCCTTCCCTCCTGACACACCTCAGCTTTTCTTTCAGGAGAACCTCTTTTACGTAGCTGCTTCAAGAATCTGCATCTGGCACCGTCAGCCGACAGAGACAGGAGACTGACAAGATGGACTGCTGTGGCAATTCCTATGTTCATACTGCATTCCGAAGCTGTGCTTTTTGGTACTGTATATGGCCAAAAAAAAAGAGCATATTTAGAAACGTGACAACTGGAAAAAATATTCTTCAACCTTACAGTGCCTTCTAAAGTTGCAGAATAAAATTAATTTATAGCATGGCTATAGCTGGCCAAAAAAACCACGGGCTCACCAAATGGGGTAAAAACCTGGCTTCGAAAGGGATTCTGAGGTTTTTGGCTCTGTCCAACAAGTATGCTTATAAACTTATTGTATAACTTACTGGCAAGAGAGCACCATCAGACTGACCTCCACTTGCATCACAGAAATTAAACACTCATTGTCTTTGAGGGAAAAATGTTCTTATGGTACCATATTAATATCCTTTGTGGGCTGGGTCATGAATCAGCATTGGCAGCCGCCCCTGAAGCCGTCTGCCTGCCAGCCTTCCCAGCTGGAAAACTGGTAATGCAGGAGCGGTATGTATACTTAAGGGAAGTGATGGTTTCCCAGTTCCGAATTGATTTCTACACGAATCCACTCAAGTTTAAAGCGCCCCAAACGTGCCAAAAACCTGGTCCAACAAATATATATAACCGTGAGCGCTTACTGCGTGTTCCTGTACTTAAACGGCGGCGAGGAGCAGTTTTACGCACCCCCGGCCCACGCCGCCGGCTCTGCAGTCGCACAGCGGCGGGCTGAAGCCCCCGCCACGCCGCTCGTCACAGGGGGTGCAGCTTCCACGGGGAAACGCGGCTCGGTCTGTGGCGGGTTTTTCGTCTTCCCCCTCCGCTTTTCCTTCTGTTTTTCTGCCTTTCTTTCTTGCCCCCCAGTAGCACGCCAGTAAGTGCGCACCGGGTGAGGAGGCGGGACCCTGTACCCAGCCGCGGGGAAAGGGGCAACCCATAGGCCCAGTGTGAGGGGACCCCCCCGCCGCCCCTGACCACCGGAGGGGGTGGCGCGGCCGCCCCGCCCCGCCGTGCCTGGGGGCTCGGCGCCCTCTGCTGGCCACTCGCCGCCGCCGGTCGGCAGAGAGAGTACGGGTTCGAATCCCGGCTCTGCTGCCCAGGGGTAGGGGAGATGGGCCTGTGGTCCAGTCCTGACGCGTCCTTCCAGAATAATTAGTAGTAAAACACCACATTGTCACTCAGATTATAGCCTTAAAACTCAACCTAAAAGCACCGTGGGACTGAAACCAGCAATGATTTACACCTGCCACACCAACAATTAGACAATAAGAAATGCTCTTGGTGGTTTGTGGTGATTCAGCCCCAAACAGTGGCTGAGCACCATGTGCCGCTCACTCACTCCCAGAGGAGAAAGAGACAGCCTCTCCCTGGGTTGGGATAAGGATAGTTTACTGACAAAAACACAAAGTAGAACAGTAACAGCCATTGACACTCACACCCAGTGATAACACAGAGTATCTTACTGACCTGAAGATTACAATGCTGCACTACACAAGGACCAACCGACCAGACCCCCTGGCTGCTCTTGGACTGTCCTAGAAGCACCCAGGGGTGCCCCTCCCCACCCAGCCCCTTTATGGGGGAGTGATGTCAGGTGGTGTGAAACAGCCCAGGCTAACTCAGCTCACCTGGGCTAACTCAGCTCACCTGGACTGACTGCCTGTGGAGGTTAATTCTGGCCTTGCCAGAACCAGGACATGGGTGCTGGGAGCAGAGGTATCACTCAGCCTACCTCCCCAGGCAAGAGCAGTGCCACAGCTGGGATCCAGCCCAGGTGGCAGGCCTGGAGCCTAGAAAACCCTCCCAGCCTGGTCCTCCAGTGCTGCACTGGGGATGCGAGAGTCCCAAGGGCTCAGAGCAAGGTGGCTGATGTCACTGGCAATTGACTTCAGGTCTTAAACCCAGAGGAGGGCACAAATTCATTGGTACAGAGAGGGAGTATCATGTTTTACCTGTCCTGTGTTTCCGCAGTCCAGTCTTAACTTCATGGCCCACACCCACAAACAACAGTTTGGTGATTAGGTCAGTCTAGTCCACACTCCTTTGCATTTTGTTTACTTAGTTCTTGCTCCAAATGACAGCTGCATTTACTTACTCCTCCTCATGCCCCAGAAGGATTCATCCCAGTCTTAGAATCGAAGCCTTCAAGTAGAAAAATGGGATTAACCTGCAAAGCCCTGGGTTTGGTAGAAGCCGAATAGCTGTGGTTTCCCAAATGCATATAAATCCAACCCGTAGGTATGAGCCGTTCATCTGAGCTGCCATCCAACTGTTCCAAATGAGCACCACGCTGCCCATCTCCCTTGGCCACGCACCCTCCTTGGCCACACTCCATGTGAATGGCCAAAAGAGAAAATCCAGCAAAAAAGCAAGGAAGCACCAGACCTGGAGCCAGCAGCCTGCTGCAGGGGTATGAAAGACAGTTTTTCCTCAAGCAAAGACATGCCAAATCTCCTGGATCCCCATGCCTCTTGCTGAAACTGCCTGCTATAAAATCCAGATGGAATGTAAAATGCAGTTTGAGGGAAAAAAAATCCCTAAACCAAGACAAACAGGATTTCCTGACTTTTTCTTGAGTAACCAGATCAATACCGAGCCAGGCTGCACTCAGGGTCCTTGTTAAACAGAGATCAGAGGTGAGAAGCGTGTTTCACCTAGACATGGAGCAATGGGCAGATGCGTCAGGAGACCATGTGACAATGCCATCTCACATGGCAAAGGGGCTAGCCAGGAGACACCATGCAGAAATTCAGTCACTGTAGAGATACAGCCCAGTTCCATAACGCATTCCATCTTTTATACTTTCATTAAAGTACACCCATACGAGATGACTACACTCCCAGTGTGAAGACAATTCTCATCCCCTTTGCACCTTAACCTCAAGGCATCCCTGCCCACTGTGCAGCTGCAGGAGCTCCCACAAAACTGGTGCAGGGGAAGAACTGGCCCAGAGGGGTTCCTAGGTCTGCCTAGCTGTAGAGGAACCCTCACGGTAGAGGACATGGCTGCTCTTCTCTGCTTCCCCCCAGTTGCGGCCATGGTCGCTTAGGCCATCGGTGTTAACAGGGTTGCAAGACAGGAATGCAAAAGCCAGTTCACCTGCACAGATCTTCAACTTGGCTGTCGCAAGACACCCAAATCTCTCTGTGCTCTGGCTTGCAGGAGGCATAGCACCAAGGTGGTGTTCCCACCTGGCCAAAAAGGCCACCCATCACCCACAAAACTGGCAGTTTCTTTTCATCCTACACCACCCCCCACCCCGCCACCTCTTCTCCAGCACTTAGGCAAGACTAGATATTTCCCAGACACACACTGGGAGAAGGAAACCATGGGGCTTGTCTTCTTTTTTTTTTTGTGGTGGTGGTGGTGTATTTTTTTTGTTTGTATTTTTTACAAAGCCAGAGGGCACAGGATGAGGCAAGCCCCTGCAAGCGTGCAGCAACACTGCTGCGAGCTCCTGTCAGCCCAATGGCACGTCTCCCAGGGACACACTGACGAAATACTCGGGTTTCCGCTTGACTGCACAAAATGCCCTCGAAATGGCTGGGTCTGGTGCAGGAGGAGGCAAATGACAGACAGAAAAACCTTAAAAGACCAGCTTCAATTCATGACCCTTTCTGATCCTGCTCCCATGCCCGTGATCCAGTGAGACCACCTCACACCTTCCCAACAGCCCGGGATGGAGCTAGCAGATACTGCAAGTTTATCAGCTCTTCCTTCGCAAGCAGCTGCAGAATTACTCCACAACCTGTATCTTCAAAGTACTTTCCAGACTCATGCCATATGAAAACATTCAGGAGCAGAGAGGGGTTTTTTTGGTTGCTGTTGAATGATGTTTATTTTTTTTTTCTTCCCTTTCTGCACAATGACATGGTTTATATTATTTGCTCAATGGGATCACTGCCTTTCCACTGAAGAGTCTATTTTAAATATCAACACAGGTTGGCATTTTAAGAGTTATTTAAAATGTCACCAGTCACAGAACGTTTAATTATTGCAAACATCTTTCAAAAAATTCCACAGTGGGTTTCTTGCGCCAAGTGATTTATTTCGGATATAATTTCTGTTTAATTAATAGGGGATTTAGCTCTGACCTGGAGGGTGTGAGAACCAGCAGAGGAGCTGTAGTTGAGTTAGGTTAACATTAAACCTGCCTGTGCCTGTTGGAGGCTGAGGAAAAAAAATAACAAAAATACCAGGCTGGCACTTACTCAGCGGCTGCTACCCAACGTAGTCTCATGTTGACTGCAATGGAAAAACTGAAAAGGCAAACAGAACTACAGGGGAAAAATTAATCACCAGAATATGAACATTGTGCTTTGTTATTTATTTTAACTATGTATATAAATTGCTATAGAGTCTAATTATACCTAATTTCAGCAGAGATACTATCTGGACTATGCTTTGTTATTCGTTACGTTCTCAGAGAGCAGTTTCTCAATCATCTGGCCTGAATTTCCTTGCACCTTGAGAGCAACTGGAATCAAACACTAAAAAGCTGTGTGGGGAAAGGACAGGGGAAAAAAAAAAAAAAAAGAAGAGAAAAACGTACTCACTTTTAGCAAAAAAGAATTACAAATGAGGAAAATGCCTAATCTATGCTTCTCAAAACACCAGGTTACATCAGAACCGATTTTAATATCCTGTAAAAATCTCTTAGTATGACGCACATACAGCTGTCTAATATTGCTGCTTAAAATGCCCCCGCATTAAATAAGATTCTATGCTGTAAAATTTTGCAAGGTGATAAAACAAAAAAATGATATAATAAATATAAACCATCTGCATTTTTTTAACAAGCCATTTGGAAATGGATTTCATTTATATTTAGAATTGTTTTGAAGTGTTCTCTTTTTTGAAAATGTCCCAGTTACAGTATATTAGGTTTTCAGTAGAAAGATTAAAAGAGCTGACGCACAAATAAACACGCATGCACACCCAGAGCAATTTCCAGAACTATGAGAGCATTTGATTCTTCAAGGATACTACAGCTGGCTTTTAGTCACATAAAAAGGGTTAGTGTGTGCAATCGGCAGCTCTGGAAAATGGATTCACGCACAAAAAGATGCATTAAAATGACATTAAGATTTTGGCAACAACCAACATAAGCCAGGAAACTGAGCTTCAGGCTGAACCTGCATCCTTAACTCCTTGCACAGCGCTTTGCTGGAAGGGTCGGTCGCAATCTGCAGGAGCAGAAAGCCCATCCTGGGGCTTCCAAAGGTCACAGCAGAGACACCGAGAGACCCCAGGGCATGACCGGGGGAGGCAAAAGAGGGAATCATGTTTTTTGGTATGACCCACCTCCCGTGGCACTACCTGCTTTAAGAGAATCACACTGCCTTATGTCACCGGTCCATTCAGCCTAGCATCTCCACTTAAAAAGCTTTTCACTTAACTGCCCTGTATTACTTCTGCTGCTTTGCACTCCTACCTCCACTGACACAGGACTCTAAGTGCTTTCTGAGCATTTCTAGCAAGCCTCCAAACACTGGTGAAACAGCAATGATCCAGCACTGCCCCAAGCTCCTACACAAAAGCAAAACAGTTTAGAGGTTCTCCAAACTGTGAAGAGCTTTGTATGCCATTGCACCACTGCTCAGCACTTCGGGCCCTCTACCCTCTCAGCTTGCTATCAGCTGGGCTCTTTAACCCCCCGAAGCTCATCTCAGTCTGGGAGTGACTGACGCATCTCTTTCTGAACTCACTTCAGCACTCCCAGAAGCTGCATGAATTTTATTTCTTCTGAACCCCACACCTAGAAGAACCAATGGCTTTGGCTATTTTTTGCCTATTTGCTTCCTCTCTACAAACCACTTCGCAAGACTAAAATGGTGTCATTGTTCCCCCCCACACCCAATACAGGGTTGATGCTATGATACAAGAAGAAAAGGGAGGTTTTGTGCCAAACCAAGCAGGCACTGCGTAAGCGCATCCATTGCCCTTCCTTCTCCCAGTAAAGCAACAACTGCCAGGAACTATAACAAAGTAAGGAAAGTTACTTTTTAAAAGAAATGAAGCACCAGATTGTAACTACAGGCATTTTCATGCCTATTAAGAAACATCTGAGGGGTCATTTGTTCAATTTTAAATCATTCATTCTATTAATAAGCAAATGCCCTATTGACCAGACACCAAATGTAGTTATTCTCCCTGAAAACAGCCACAGAGAAAGTTAAGTTCATCATCATTAACAAAACAAAACAAACAAACAAAAAAAGGGAGCTTTTATTGGACTTTCCCTTTCTATTTCATCATTTAATTACCCAATGCTAACATCTGATCAATGGGATCAAAGTTTGAACAAGCCAGGGATTTTTCAAAGACGTACTTCTGGAGAGAAACCTCTCTACAACTTACAAGGCCAGTATTTTGCCCCCTCCCTCCCTTCCATTTTTTTTGTGCCTAATCACCTTCCTGTACCAATCAATGTACAGCTAACAGAGATCTCTACTCTCTTTGCTGTACGACATGCAATCCAAATTCCCTATGCCCTCCTTGGTGTGCTTCTTCACAGCCTCTCTATCAGCATCACCGCAGCTTGCTCTCTGCCACTTGGGACCTCAGATCTTCCAGCAGCCAAACGTTTTGGTTCCCCGGGGAAGGTGGGGTGTAGGTATGCAAATAAATATTAATTTATGTTAACATAAGTGCTTAACCAGACTGGCCTGCTGAATCAGGCCCAAGACACACATGGCTTAAAGCATGTCTGAACTTACCAGTAGAAATATATACATATCCATACCAATGCTAGATGTACGTGAACTGAGGGAGCTCCCCTACAAAGTTTATTCAAATCCCTTGGTTATTACAGATTTCAGCAACATTTGCAAAGGACAGAAGAGCTATGAGAAACCAGGGGGGAACATCACCAGAAAGGGGCTCAGACAGCACCAAAAAGCCCATCCATCTGAGCTGAGCCATCAATCTTGCTGTCAGCAATGAGTCATTGGTCTCCTTTTGGTACAGGAGATACAGCGCAGGTGGGACAGGAGAGGCAAAGAAATGTAGGCTGAGACCCAAACAGCCAAAACAGACCTGCAAATTATTGTGCTTTTCTGTTCCAGGGCTGACACTGAAACTCCACCAGAACCAATGTCCTACAGCAACATAAAGTGTATCTAGTTATTGAGACTTTACTGAGACAGAACTGAAAGTTCTAGGAAACAGGATCGATTTCTTCCTACCACAAGTTCCCGCACCAAGTACTTGAACTTCTCACTTGCTGCAGTTTTGTGTTGGTTTCTTTTTCTCCCCTGCTCAACTGCTACCTGAAAATACAGTTTGAGGAATTTCAGGATTCAGAGATGGAAACAAAAATTCTAACCTTTTAAGCAAATTTCCACCTTGCAGATTTTAAGCCAGCTCCAAAGGAGAGGAAGAATTCCTCTCTATCTCTGAAATGAGGAATTTCAGCCAAAAAAAAAAAGAAGACCCAGTTGGCACCCCATCCTCAATATGTCAGGTGGGGGGGGCAGTCATGTCTAGGCAACTCTTCTTCTTCCCTCCCTTATAACTCGCCATATTCCATTTTCTCCTTTCTGAGAACACTGAGTTTGGGGTCTTTTTCCTGAAAAAGAACCAGAGGAATTTGTCATGTTTGTGCCAACTACTTCTTGCAGTCTTCATTCACTCAACCAAGGAGAAAGGGAGTGATACGGAGAACCTGTATTTCAGGAAGAGAGGAAGGATTTAGAGGGGAAAAGAGCACCCTTCAACTTTTCTGGAATACATGGCTCCAGGTAAGACAGTAGCTGCCCAAAGAGCCAGAGCTCTCCAAATGGAAGAGATATCGAAACAGCAAGATGGCAAGACTTTTTGCAGCAAGGAAGAAATTAGCCTTCCAAAGAACAGGTTTTCATGAGTTCCCTCACCTATTTTCAGCATCAAATTTCCCCAGAAGCAGCAGTGTTGCAGTACCCACAGCGTTAGTATAAAAATTGTAGACAAACAACTCTACAGAGGGGGAAAAAAAGTAATAGAAATGTTTAAGGGGTAAAAGTCAGAGAGAAATGTTTAAAAAGTGCTTTGGGGGATTGTTTTCCCCTCTGGTTTTGCCATTCCCTCCTAACAAGTCCTGGAAAAAGAGGAAAATCCTATATTACAAAACAATGTTGTCCTTTTTTTTGTCTTTTTTTTTTTTCAGATCTACAGGCACACACAGAATGTGTTCCAGATAACAAGCAAAATGAGAGCACTTCAAAAAAATAAAGCATTGGGGCATGAAGCAAGCTCGGAGATGTGTAATACAAGATGGAAATCACTGAATGGGACAAGGTAGAACTTTATGTAAATAACCGAGGTAATGCAGAATGCTTCTTTCAAAGTGGTGCTGGCATTTAACAGGGATTTTGCTATTTTGCCTTAAAAAAAGAAAACCAACCCAAAAACCTCAAACACTAACAAACAAAACCAACACCAAAACATCAGTTGCAGGATTTAACCTCAGCACAGAACCACCCAGCACAAGACAGTGATCCCCAGTGCAGTGAAACAAACCCAAAGCAATTCTCACGTTGCCCAGAGTTTCCCAGAGCTAAAAGCAATTCAGGACTTGGTCCCTCCTTGGCCAGGAGCAGCACGTGAAAGAAGGATGCTTCTCCACCTTTTCCTCCCCTGGGCTCAGCTCCAATACCATGTTATTCCTCTCGCTTCTTTCCTTTCTCCTCTACATCTTCTGTTGGTGTTTTTCTCCTTCATGCTACAGTAGAGGCAGTGAATGTTGATGAGGCAATAGTTGGTGTGATTCTAGCGAGGCAGCTTTTCAGATAATTTCTCATGACCTCAATATCCAAACCATTCCTTTCAACACAGAATACAGATCCAGAAGCCCATATAGCAGCAGGTATTTTGGTGATCACTGGAAAAGTCTGAGGGGTAGGAATATTTTACAGGAGCCCTGATATTATTTTTTTTTCTCTCTCTCACCTTTCCCCTCTAGGAAAGTTGCTTGCAATCATTATCTTTGCTCTAAGGGTGCACACATCTAATAGGCAGTCAAGACTGCAGCAGAAAAAACAAAAGGTAAATTTCAGTAAAAGCATTATTACAAAATCTAGTCAAGCATTGTAAATAGAACTGCCATATTATTATTGAGAAAAGGTGTAGTGGCCATGCAAACTACATATTTGATTAGGATCTGAACTCTTTGCTGAACCATGAATCTGAAATAATTTAGGTGATACATATAAATTTAATTTCTTTGTTCAACATTCCACATCTGAAACGATGCACTGCAAATGTGCAGCTCTCACTGAAGTCTGCAAAATGAGTCTTCTTATAACTCGCCTATACTGTGTGGAAATAATCTGAAATAATCTTAAAGGAAAAGGAATAAACCTATTTTAAAAACAGCTGAGTCCTTTAGATCGTATACCATAACCAATTTATGGAGATAAATGGAATTCAATATTAAAGAAATACTGTTTTTTCACCTCCTGTGGAAAATTTAAATGCAGAAAGAAAAAGAAAGGAAACGAAAAGAAAGGGAAAGAGAGAGAGAGAGAGAAAGAGAGAGAGAAC